>VWZI01014739.1:26489-43286 GCA_013396835.1 Psilopogon haemacephalus
CATGCAAGAGAAGCAGCCACAGCCAGAGTGGTCAAGAACTGTCTGATATCTAATGTTTTGGGTACAATCCTTAAAAACAATTTTTTTTTTCTTTCTCAAGAGAGGTTAACCAACCACCCCTACCACCTTCCTCCCCCTTCCCCAGCCTTATCTCAGCACCTGAGATAAGCTGAAGATCGGTCAGAGGGATTAGTGGCAAGAAGGAGTTAGTAATTTTAGTAATTTTACTCTGAATTAGCTAAAAGGCAGAGAGACAAAGAGGGATCATGCCAGAGCAGCAGCCACCGCCAGACACAGACAGAAGCAAACTGCTAATCTGATTGTTTTGAGAACAGTTCTTAAAAACAACTTTTTTTTTCCTTTCTCAGTGAAACTCGGTGAAGTGTCACACTGTGTTTAACTCTCTCTCAGCCAATAGTCTAATTTCTCACTCAAATTCTCCAATTAGCTCAAACCAACACACCATGTTTGCAGGACTGGCTGACAAATGACCAAGCCTTTGATTTCTGTACAGTGAGCAGAATATCCCAGGAGTGAGAGCCTTGAATGTCTGTCAGGCAATAAGCTCGCAGATCTTTAATGCCAGCACTTGATGCCAGACAACTGCCAAAAAATCAAGTTAGGAAATCTGCGTGTTCTTTTCTCCCTTCCTTTACCCCTGCCTGCACAGCTCTTAATGGAGAGCAGCACTGCTAGGGGCATGCACAGAAGAATCAGGCCTTGACCAAGCAGGTGGTGAAATATTGAGGTATTGCTTTCTGAGCAGTAATAAAAGAGAGTGATAGTAGATTTTAAGCCTTCTGGCTTCCGAGTGCCTGTGGAGCACCTGACCAGCAAATCAAAACCAGATTTAGAGAGCCTGGAAGGGCTGTCAGTAAAACTTCACTTGCACCATAACTTTTGTGCTCTCACTTCAGTGGGTGTTAGGCAGAGCAGAGCAACTCTCTTCCAGTGCCTACAGCCTGGACTGCAGCATGCAGCCAGCATTCCGGGAAAAGCTGTACCCCTCTTCGGACAACTGAAGCTCTGACTTCAGACAAAAGGAAAGAAGCTTTATCAGACCACAGAGGAAAGCTGGACTAAATGAGGAGGCAAAAATGTCTTAAGGGCAAGGTTGCTTTCTCTGCAGCCATCTCACATAGTTCTTACAATATGTGTTTCCATACAGCCTTTCATTTTGTTGGTGGCAATATCTTCTCATCACTAAATGTTCCATCTTCAGGTGCTTTGGCTTTTATTTAGTGCTCAACTGTTCACAGCAAAGGTGATTCTTGTACCTGAAATTCCTCTGAACACAGTGCTGTAATTCCAGTGTAGTCACAGAATAACTTCCTTAACAGAATCACTGAATGTCAGGGGCTGGAAGGGATCTCCAAAGCTCATCCAGTCCAACCCCTGCCAGAGCAGGACCACCTATACCAGACCACATAGAACACATCCAGGCAGATTTTGAAAACCTCCACAGAGGGAGACTCCACAACCCCCCTGGGCAACCTGTTCCAGGGGTCTGTCATCCTTGCAGGGAAAAAAATTCCTCCTCATGTTTAAAAGAAACCTTCTATGCCTCAGCTTCCACCCAGTGCCCCTTGTCCTGTCATTAGGCACCACCCAGCAGAGCCTGGCTGCAGATTCCTGGAACTCATCCTGCACGTATTTATAAACATCAATGAGTTCACCCTCAGGCTCCTCCAAGCTAGAGCCCAGTTTCCTTCCCTCTGCTTCACTGCCAAGTGGACTTTTTTTTTGTATAGTCTTAGAATGATAGAATCAGTCAGGGTCGAAAGGGACCACGAGGATTCCAACCCCCCTGCCATGCCCAGGGACACCCTACCCTAGAGCAGGCTGCCCACAGCCTCTGCCAGCCTGGCCAAAAACACCTCCAGGGATCTGGCCCCAACCACCTCCCTGCAGGGACAACCCATTCCAGCCTCTCACCACTCTCCTGCTCAACAACTTCCCCCTCACCTCCAGCCTCAATTTCCCCACCTCCACCTTTGCTCCATTCCTCCCAGTCCTCTCACTCCCTGACAGCCTAAAAAGTCCCTCCCCAGCTGTTTTGTAGCCCCTTTCAGATGCTGGAAGGCCACCAGAAGGTCCCCATGGAGCCTCCTCTTCTCCAGCCTGCACAGCCCCAACTCTTTCAGGCTGTGCTCACAGCAGAGGTGCTGCAGCCCTCTGAGCATCCTCGGGGCCCTTCTCTGCACCCCTCCAGCATCTCCACATCCCTCTTGTCCCAGGGGCTCCAGCACTGGATGCACTACTCCAGGTGGGCTCTCAGCAGAGCACAGCAGAGGGGCACAATCACCTCCCTGGCCCTGCTGCCCACACTTTTACTTTCTAGTGGACTAGTGTCTTCAGCCATCCTGTGTCCAAGAGGAGCATATAGAATCAAAGGTCTTGGTAACTCAAGACACTGCTCAGTTATCAGAGCAAACCTTGTCAGAAAATTGTAGAACAATAGAATGGTTTAGGTTGGAAGGGAGCTCAAAGCTCAGCCACTTCCAACCCCCCTGTGCCATAGGCAGGGACACCTCCCACTAGAACAGGTCACTCAAGGCTTCATAACATATCCTGAATAAGTTGTTCAACCATGATGGTGCAAAAAAAAATATATAACACATTAAGATGTGTTTGCTCCACTGAGTCCATCACTCTCCCTTTGGCAATGTACACAAGAGTTAGCAGTTTAGAGTTTATTAGAATGCTGAGCTCTAGTGCATGTAGTTGCCTGTCAGAGGTGGATACTGGTATATGTTGAGCTTTCCTGGCTGTGCTGTCCCAGGTGTGTCTTTAGAAGCCAGCTCAATTTCACACTTAGAGCAAGTGGCTGCATTCAGCCTGACACAGTCTTGCCAGGTTCTGTATGACAGCAGCATTAAAAGTGTGTGCCACTTGGCACATGAAAAGTGACTGGCTGTGCATGAACCCAGTGCCTGTGATGTATTGCATTCAATACCCCAGCACGGGGCCAGAGCTGCTACAGCAGAAACTCAATCTGATTCATGATAAAATAAAATTTAACTTACTGAGGGGTAATGTTTTTTTGCATTATCAAAATGCAGAGGAAAGGAGAACCAGAATGCCTCTGCTTTTCTATCTGAAATAGTGTAAAAGCTGATGGTGCTCCTGCAAATCACTTGGATGACATTCTTGAGAGAAAGCAGTTCTGTCTCTTCCTTTGACACTTCCACTTGCAGAAAAAAAAACCACAAAGATTTGTTTCTTTTCCCTGGTGATATGTGTATTTCTGCTTGCTCACTCTCCTCCTCTGAAGCTTTAAAAGAGAGAACATCCATCCTGTGTCTTTCTGCAAGACAATGCTTACTGCTGAGGAGAAGCTACAGCATCAGCCTCTGGGTCAAGGCAATGCCAAGCACCAATTCAGGCTGGGCAGTGCCTGGCTGGAGAGCAGCCCTGAGGAGAGGGACTTGGGGGTGCTGGTGGAGGAGAAGCTGAAGCTGAGGCAGCAGTGTGCACTTGCAGGGCAGAAAGGCAAGCAGAGGCTGGGCTGCAGCAGGAGCAGTGTGGGCAGCAGGGCCAGGGAGGGGATTCTGCCCCTCTGCTGTG
Organism: Psilopogon haemacephalus; assembly: GCA_013396835.1. NCBI lineage: Eukaryota > Metazoa > Chordata > Aves > Piciformes > Megalaimidae > Psilopogon > Psilopogon haemacephalus. The sequence goes on from VWZI01014739.1 coordinate 30,057, forward strand.
CTCTGCTGAGAGCCCACCTGGAGTAGTGCATCCAGTGCTGGAGCCCCTGGGCCAAGAGGGATGTGGAGATGCTGGAGGTGTGCAGAGAAGGGCCCCGAGGATGCTCAGAGGGCTGCAGCACCTCTGCTGTGAGCACAGCCTGAAAGAGTTGGGGCTGTGCAGGCTGCAGAAGAGGAGGCTCCCAGGGGACCTTCTGGTGGCCTTCCAGGATCTGAAGGGGGCTACAAAAAAGCTGGGGAGGGACTTTTGAGGCTGTCAGGGAGTGAGAGGACTGGGGGGAATGGAGCAAAGCTGGAGGTGGGGAGATTGAGGCTGGAGGTGAGGAGGAAGTTGTTGAGCATGAGAGTGGAGAGAGCCTGGGATGAGTTGCCCCAGCTGCTGCTGGTTCCTTGTGGAAGAACTGCTACCTTTAAGGGGTTTCAAACCTGGCATGGTAGAGAGAACAAATGCAAAACAGAATGACTGGGGAAGGACTACTCACAAGGGATTCTTATGACAGGATGAGGGGCAATGGATTTAAAGTGTCAGAGGGGAGATTGAAAGTGGATATTAGAAGGAAGTTCTTTGCAGTGAGGTTGTGAGATACTGGCACAGGTTGCCCAGGGAGGTTGTGGAGCACAGAATCACCCAATGTGATCTCTGATCACATTGGGTGATTCTGTGCTCCACAACCTCCCTGGAGGTGTTCAAGGCCAGGTTGGATGAGGCCTTGAGTGACCTGTTCTAGTGGGAGGTGTCCCAGGCTCTGGCTGGCTTAGCTTTGAGGTCCCTTCCAACCTAAACCACTCTATGGTTCTGTTCTATGATTCTATGATTCTATGACTGCTTCCTCATGCAGTCAGTTTTGCATGTGGGAGACCTGTGGCTGAGGTGATGTTCAGCCCTCCTCAGCTGCTTCCTCTCCTATGGGTCAGGGAGTTGTTACCCAAACAACAATGGAGGGGACTGTCCTTTACCCAGGTACTGCTCCTGTCCAGACCCACATCCAGCCCTCTGTAACTGGAACATGTCAGCAAATAATGTTGTGTGCTTCCTGGGAGCAGACAGAGAAGCTGAAAATTGCCTGAGGAAATCCATCATGCCCCGAGTGCAAGGTGACTGAATCACAGGGAGTTGAAGTAGTATTTGCTAAATGATCTCAGGGGATAATTTCATACAATCCTAGAATCAGTGTGGGTTGGAAGGGACCACAAGGATCAGGCAGTCCCAACCCCCCTGCCATGCCCAGGGACACCCTACCCTAGAGCAGGCTGCCCACAGCCTCTGCCAGCCTGGCCAAAAACACCTCCAGGGATCTGGCCCCAAACACCTCCCTGGGCAAGCTTTCCTGGCAAATGTTTAAGGAAGGACATAGCCAGGAGGACTCAGCTGCAGGACCCAGACAGCTCTCACTGCAAATTGGCATGAGGATATTCACTCCATGCTTTTTCATGGTAACTTTGCCTATGTATCCTAGGCCACACCTTGAGTGTTGTGTCCAGCTCTGGGCCACTCAGTTCAAGAGAGATGTTGAGGTGCTGGAAGGTGCCCAGAGAAGGGCAGCAAGGCTGGGGAGGGGCCTGGAGCACAGCCCCAAGAGGAGAGGCTGAGGGAGCTGGGGGTGTGCAGCCTGCAGGGCTCATTGCTCTCTGCAGCTCCCTGAAGGGAGGTTGTAGCCAGGTGGGGTTGGGCTCTGCTGCCAGGCACCCAGGGACAGAATGAGGGGACACAGGCTCAAGCTGTGCCAGGGCAGGTTTAGGCTGGATGTGAGGAGGAAGTTGTTGGCAGAGAGAGTGATTGGCATTGGAATGGGCTGCCCAGGGAGGTGGTGGAGTTGCTGTCCCTGCAGATGTTGAAGCCAAGCCTGGATGGGACACTTAGTGCCATTGGCTAGGGCTGGGTGATAGACTCTTAGAATCAGTGAGGGTTGGAAGGAGCCACAAGGATCATCTAATTTCAACCCCCATGCCATGGGCAGGGACACCCCACCCTAGATCAGGCTGTCCAAATAGGTTGGACTGGATGAGCTTGGAGGTCTCTCCCAGCCTGACTGGTTCTCTGCCTCTCTGAGGTGATCCACTGGTGTACAGGCTCAGTTGTCCCTACACAAACAGTGAGGACTTTACCTTTCCCTTTATGGGGATGTGCTTGACAGGTTTTATTTCCTGAGGCAAGAGAAGCAGTGAAGTTTAGCAATGCAGGCAAGTCTGATGGCTCTTCTGAACACAGCTTTTGTTTTGTGTACTTGGCATCTAATTAAAACAAAAAAAAAAAAATAAAGCAAAGAGGAGCAGAAACATTAATTAACACACTCTGTGGTTTGGAAGAAATGAAGGCAGGAGTGTTTGGTGCTGTGTGAAACTGGACATTGGCAATGCTCAATTATTTGAAGGGGATTTCTTAATACTTTCCTGGGAGTAGCTGTCCCTGTGCCTCTGATTTATGTCGTTTGTAATGGAGCTTTTCAGTAAGATGCTGGAGTTTAACAGCAGCATCCAGAGTTCTAATAGAAAATTATTGGGATATAAATGAGAAGGGCTCAGTCGTTTGCAGTAGCAGAGTGTAGGGCAAATTGCTGCCTTGGAATTCCTGAGGGCAAGGGAGAAATTTTCCCTGGGAGCAAACCCAGCCAATTACAGGGTTTCTTCTGCTGGAACTGATGGAGACCAGAGAGTTTGTGATCTTAGGTGTGGATGGGCTGAGAGGAGTTGGTGTCCCTTTGGCTTCTGCATTTCTTCTGTCTTCCCTATTGTATTTTCTGTATTGATTTCTAATAACCAGCATTTTCAAGCCTAAAATCCCTCCAACCCCCAAGGAATACTCTCGACCTGTGTGGCTCAGCCAGGAAAATTTTGTCTTTGTGCCTGAGTAGTCCCTGCTGGCATGACTGCATTGTTCTTCACTTGTTTCTGTCACGATGCAGAGGTCAGCAGGACTAGTGCATGTGTGTATGAAGGCAGCTGGAGAAGGAATAAACCCTCCTGCCCCCTAACCAGCTACAATCCAGGCTGGCTGCCACTTACTGTTCTCAGAGAGACTCAAGAAACGCAATAGTAGAGGTTGACCATGAATTTTCAAATGATGACCTTGCTCTTGTGGACTGTGGCCCTGACTGTACTAGGCACATCCTGACAGTTTGTGTGTCACCTTCACCTGGATCTTAGCCAAACTGCAACTCTAATTTCATACTTGGATCTAAGCTTTGGTGGGAGAGGCCCAACTGTGAGAAACTCTGCCCAGCTGCCATGTGATGGTTTGGGAGTTCACCGCTCCCCCCCTGGCAGGTTTGAAATGATAGAATAGAATAGAATAGAATAGAATAGAATAGAATAGAATAGAATAGAATAGAATAGAATAGAATAGAATAGAATAGAATAGAATAGAATAGAGTAGAATAGAATAGAGTAGGATACAATAGATTAGAATAAAATGAATAGAATAGAATAGAATAGAGTGAATAGAATAGAAAGAATAGAGTAGAATGGAATATAATAGAATGAATAGAATAGAATTGAATAGAGTAGAATAGAATAGAATAGAATGAATAGAATAGGAAAAATAAAGTAGAATGGAATAGATTAGAATGGAATAGAATAGAATAGAGTAGAATAGAATGGAATGGAATAGAATAGAATAGAGTAGAATAGAATGGAATAGAATAGAATAGAGTAGAATAGAATGGAATAGAATAGAATAGAGTAGAATAGAATGGAATAGAATAGAATAGAGTAGAATAGAATGGAATAGAATAGAATAGAGTAGAATAGAATGGAATAGAATAGAATAGAGTAGAATAGAATGGAATAGAATAGAATAGAGTAGAATAGAATGGAATAGAAGAGAATCAGCCAGGTTAGAAGAGACCTCCAAGCTCATCCAGTCCAACCTATTACCCAGCCCTATCCAATGGCATTAAGTGCCTCATCCAGTCCTTTCTTGAACACCTCCAGGAATGGTGACTCCACCACCTCCATGGGCAGCCCATTCCAATGGGAAATCACCCAGGCTAGACTCAGCCAGCTGGAGGTTAAGGACTGAAGCTTTACAGTCACAGCTCAGCACAAGATACAAGCAGATATTTACAATACGTTAAAAATATTTACAGCTGTATACAGTAAAAAGGTAATAGAGAAACACCACAGCCCTCCCAGGGATCAGACTCCCCAAGGGGGATTCCTAACCAACCTACCACCTTCCCCCCACCCACCAATCTTGTCCCAGAATCTGCCTTGCTTGTAAGGTGAATTAGGAGGATCAGCCAGGAGGGTTAGAAGCAGGATTGATTAGTTGGGGTACACAGATCCAGCTAGAAGGCAAGGAAAGAGAGAGACCAACAGCCAGAGCTCAGACCAGAGTGACTCTGCCTTATCTATGTTTATGTCCTTGCTTTAGTACATCTCAGCAAACCTAAGAGTGCAGCAGACATCAGCAGTGTTTGCTTTCCACAGCCTGTAACCTAATTTGTCTTATTAAAATATTCCAATTAGTCTCAAACCAGCACACGCCAAATCTCAATACCTTTCTTTTCTGTCCCAGTATCCAGGAAGCCTGAAAATACTGGGGGGGGAAAAAAAAAAAAGGCTAAACTCAGAGTGAGGACTCTTGCTTTTAAGTGCCTCTGGGTGAGGTCTGTGCTCTTGATGTATAACTTCAGAAGACATCCCTGGGTAGCAGTTTATCATAGAATCAGTCAGGGTTGGAAGGGACCACAAGCATACTCCAGTCCCAACCCCCCTTCCATGCCCAGGGACACCCTACCCTAGAGCAGGCTGCCCACAGCCTCTGCCAGCCTGGCCAAAAACACCTCCAGGGATCTGGCCCCAAACACCTCCCTGCAGGGGCAACCCATTCCAGCCTCTCACCACTCTCATGCTCAGCAACTTCCTCCTCACCTCCAATCTGAATCTCCCCACCTCCAGCTTTGCTCCATTCCTCCCAGTCCTGTCACTCCCTGATAGCCTCAAAAGTCCCTCCCCAGCTTTTTTGTAGTCCCTTCAGATACTGAAGGTGTTTAACAGGAGGCTGGATGAGGCACTTAGTGCCATGGCTTAGTTAATGAGCAGGGTTAGTTTCGACTCAGTGACCCTAGAGGTCTTTTCCAACCTGCTTCATTCTGTGAATTGTCTTGGATGAAAAACGTAGTTTAAAGTAAAAAAAAAAAAAAAAAAGGTTTGAAAAATAATTTAGGGATAGACACTTCCATTTCAAATGTTTCTTCTTATCCACTTCTTTATATCCTCCCTTTCCATGCTTCATAGTCAAGCCAATCTCCCTCTTTTGTTTGCATTTGTTTTGAGTCCTGTTAAAGCTCCCTTGGTTTTCCCTGTGGTTTTCTACTGGGTTCTAAGCTGCCTTCAATTTGTGGTTCAGAGCCTGTTCTGGGTGGCCTGGGGATTACAAATGCTTTGCCACCAGAACAACAGAAACAGCTTTGTGAACTCTGGCAAAGCTAAATCCTTCTTCACATTTCCAGTTGAGAGAGTGGGGCCAGTTGATAGCAAGCCCCTTCAGACAGGGAATTACAAATCTTGGGTTTGGTGTGCAAACAAAATGCTATTTCCTCCCCACACACACACTTTGTGCTGTGGAATGATTCATTCTTTTCTTCCTCCTTCCTGTTCCCCATATTTACACTGCTACCTCCTACAGGAATGGAATCCATTGGGCATCAGCTGCCCAGGAAAATGAATGTTCTGGAAAGCTGTCAGGAAAGACAAATCCTTACAGGAGGCACTCTGAGACTGGTGGGCTTCTTCCCTTGGCATGTGGCAAGTGGGCTGGCTGCAGCTGCCCAGCTGCCAATGTTCTCTGCTTCCATACAACACTTCTCACCTGACCTCACCATGCTGAGGCCACCTCTGGAAGCCCTCCACACCCACTGAGAAAATGCTTTGCTTTTAGCCCAGTTCAGACAGCAGTCCTGCTGACAGACCCCAACTCACTGCCTCTGCTATTGCTGCCTGCTCCTCTCTTGGACATTGAGAATCAAAGAATGATTGAATGGTTTAGGTTGGAGGGGACCTCAAAGCTCATCTAGTTCTAACCCCAACTTGTGCCATCCCCACAGGGAGACCTCCCACTAGAACAGTTCACTCAAGGCCTCGTCCAACCTGGCTGGAGAGGGACTTGGGGGTGCTGGTGGAGGAGAAGCTGAAGCTGAGGCAGCAGTGTGCACTTGCAGGGCAGAAAGGCAAGCAGAGGCTGGGCTGCAGCAGGAGCAGTGTGGGCAGCAGGGCCAGGGAGGGGATTGTGCCCCTCTGCTGTGCTCTGCTGAGAGCCCACCTGGAGTAGTGCACCCAGTGCTGGAGCCCCTGGGACAAGAGGGATGTGGAGATGCTGGAGGTGTGCAGAGAAGGGCCCCGAGGATGCTCAGAGGGCTGCAGCAGCTCTGCTGTGAGCACAGCCTGAAAGAGTTGGGGCTGTGCAGGCTGCAGAAGAGGAGGCTCCCAGGGGACCTTCTGGTGGCCTTCCAGCATCTGAAGGGGGCTACAAAACAGCTGGGGAGGAACTTTTGAGGCTACAAGAGAGTGACAGGAGTGGGGGGAATGGAGCAAAGCTGGAGGTGGGGGGATTGAGGCTGGAGGTGAGGAGGAAGTTGTTGAGCATGAGAGTGGTGAGAGGCTGGAATGGGTTGCCCCTGCAGGGAGGTGTTTGGGGCCAGATCCCTGGAGGTGTTTTTGGCCAGGCTGGCAGAGGCTGTGGGCAGCCTGCTCTAGGGTAGGGTGTCCCTGGGCATGGCAGGGGGATTGGAACTGGCTCATCCTTGTGGTCCCTTCCCACCCTGACTGATTCTGTGATTCCATGGAAGCTGATGCTTCTTCAGCCTGGAATTCCTGCCCAAATTGTCCTATCCTGAATCACCAGAAGCAGCACTGAAAGTGAGTGGCTGGTGAAGAAGTATTCATCAAGGTCTGTTGCTGTTGGCTTAGTGAGGGCTTTCTTCATCGTGAGCCTGAATGGATTTATTGTTTCAGTCATGGAGTGTGAACAAAAGTGATAGTGCTCACCAGGCACTCAGTTTGCTCAATTTTCCTCAATCCTAATTGTAACTAATGAAAAGAATGCTACAATTATTTATTTTTAATTTTTTTTAGGTCAGGGTTCCAGGAAGCATTTTAAATAGAAGTAGCCTCCAGCACTGTTTGAAATACAATCTAAATAATGCAAGATTGTTAGCAGAAAATACAGCACCATTAAACAACACCAAGTAATGGACAAACTGTTCAAAGTCATTATTCTTTATTGGCCTGGATCCTTATTACTGAGTGCATGGGGCCTTATTTGCACTCAGTGATGCTCACAGACATTCAGAAGTGGTAAATAATCATTACTGATTAATTGTTGTTGGTTATACTGAGTGGCTCTGTTCATATTTTCATGGAATCATAAAATAGAATCACAGAATGGTTTAGGTTGGAAGGGAGCTCAAAGCTCAGCCAGTTCCAACCCCCCTGTGCCATAGGCAGGGACACCTCCCACTAGAACAGGATGCTCAAGACCTCATCCAGCCTGGCCTTGAACATGTCCAGGAAGGTTGTGGAGCACAGACACACCCAATGTGATCAAAGATCACAGATCACAGATAAAAGATCACATTGGGTGCTTCTGTGCTCCATAACTTCCCTGGGCAACCTGTGCCAGTGTCTCACCACCCTCACTGCAAGGAACTTCCTCCTAACATCCTCTTTCAATCTCCCCTCTCACACTTCAAACCCATTCCTCCTCCTCCTCCTGTCATTACCAGCCCTTGTCAATAGTCCCTCCACAGCCCTCCTGGAGCCCCCTTCAGATCCTGCAAGGCCACTCCAAGGTCTCCTGGCAGCCTTCTCTTCTCCAGGCTGCAGAGCCCCAACTCTCTCAGCCTGTGCTCAGAGCAGAGCTGCTGCAGCCCTCTCAGCTGCATCTTGGTGGCCTCCTCTGCACTGGCTCCACCACTTGCATGTGCTGCTTGTGCTGGGGGCTGCAGAGCTGCAGACAGTGCTGCAGGTGGGGTGTGAGGAGAGCAGAGCCAAGGGGCACAATCCCCTCCCTTGCCCTGCTGCCCACAGCTGCTCTTGCTGCAGCCCAGCACACAGTTGCTGTCTGGGCTGCACTCACACTGCAGCCTCNCTCTTTTCAAAAGCAAGCAATTTCACAGAAAGTCCACTTGTGTTGCCTGGATAATGTGTCTGCTTCTGAAAAGCCCAGGCAAAGGAATGCTTTTTTTTAGTCCAAGTAACTTTTGTTTCAGGTTAAAATAATACATTTTATAATAACCTCTGTTCTGCCCTGGTGAGGCTGCATCTGGAGCACTGTGTCCTGTTCTGAGCCCTCCAGTTCAAGAGGGACATAAAACTACTGGAGAAAGTCCAGGACAGAGCCACAAAGATGCTGAAGGGAATGGAACAGCTCTGTTAGGAGGAGAGCCTGAGGGAGCTGGGGCTGTGCTGCTGGGAGAGGAGGAGCCTGAGAGGTGACCTCAGCAATGGTTATCAATACCTGCAGGGTGAGTGGCAGGAGGCTGGAGCCAGCTCTGCTGGGTGATGCCCAGGGACAGCACAAGGGGCAATGGGTGGAAGTTGAGGCACAGGAGGGTCCATGGGAACCTGAGGAAGAATTTTTCCCCTGCGAGGGTCACAGAACCCTGGAGTAGGCTGCCCAAGGGGGTTGTGGAGTTTCCCTCTCTGGAGATATTCAAAACCTGCCTGGATGTGTTCCTGTGTGATCTGGTATAGGAGATGCTGCTCTGGCAAGGAGGTTGGAATGGATGAGCTTTGGAGGTCCCTTCCAGCCCCTGACAGTCTGTGATTTGGGGCCCTTTGTGAGGATGAGACTTTTTTTATGGTCTCTGAACTGAAAGACATCATGGCAGTGTGCAGAGGGAGCCTTTCCACTCTGAGGTGGGGGATGGAGAAAATATCCTCCAGTCTGATTGCAACGTCCTACAGGTGGCATTTGGAAGGGAAGGGAGTAAGAAGGACGAGGTCTCTGGTTCTGCTGAAGACCTAACATTAACGAGGCTGAAAATGGGAAGACTCTGAAAAGTGCCTGCAGATGTGCTTTGCCTCTTGCCAAAAATACCTGCTCCTGGCACACCTTTGACAAGAACCTATTTGTACATTGTTTCCTCAGCACTTTTCTAGCCTAAAGCTTAGAGCCATGATGAAGTGTCCCTGCAGACCTTTTCATGTCCCTGTAGACCTTTTCTTTTCTTTTACAGGCTCACATGACAGTGACGTGTTTAGAATAGAATAGAATAGAATAGAATAGAATAGAATAGAATAAGCCAGGTTGGAAGACACTCCCAAGGTCATCCAGTCCAACCTAGCACCCAGCTCTAGCCAATCAACCAGACAATGGCACTAAGTGCCCCATCCAATCCTTTCTGGAACACCTCCAGGGATGGGGACTCCACCACCTCCCTGGGCAGCCCATTCCAATCCCAATCACTCTCTCTGTTGAGAACTTCTTCCTAACATCCATCCCATAGCTCCCCTGGCACAACTGCATAAGAAAAGATTTATTGTGCAGCATGTTGGATTTTTTTGTTTGGGTTTTGGTTTAGTGTTTATTTTTTGGTTGTTGTGGTGGGGTTTTTTAATAACAGAAACATTGTGATGAGTTTAGCTGGAGGGAGTAAGTAGCCATCATCATTACCATGAAGGATTGACTGGTGGATGAGTTTCCAGGTTGTACTGGGTTGGAGCAGATCCCTCCCCCAGCAGAGTAAACTCACTGCAACAGGGATTTGTTTTGTAAAGTCTGGGAAAATGAGATTGTATTTCTTATAGTGTAAACTAAATATAACAGCATGAAGAGAACAAACTAATACAGGAAAATAATAACCTTAAGGAAGATGGGGAAGGGTCAAAAGCAGCAAAGCAGCAAAAAGCAGCAAAAGCAGCAAAAGCAGCAAAGCAGCAACCTACCAAAAGCAGCGAAGCAGCAAAAGCAGCAGCAGCCAGAACAGAGGTGGGGGAAAGGTAGCAGCAGGCACAGCAGAAGCAGCAAGGGAAAGTTCCAGGCTGTGCTTCCAGCCATGGGGCTCTCGATGCTCCAATGAAATGATGTTAACTTATCCATTGTTGCCATTATATGGCTTGTCCCTGGAATGTTCACCTCTCCACTCAGAGCTCCCATTTCTAAGTTTCTCTGTTCCCATTTGATGAGGCCTTGAGCAACCTGTTCTAGTGGGAGGTGTCCCTGCCTACGGCTTGGGGTTGGAACTGGATGATCTTTGAGGTCTCTTCCAACCTAAACCATTCTATGATTTCTTTTGTGACTGAGCTAGAAATCCATCTCAGATGGCCACACAGTTGCCCAGGGCAGCTTTTGCCTGCTGTACCACTTCCTTGACCCAGAGCAGAACCATTTTCAATGGAGCTGTAACGGAGGAGGTGGCGACAAAGCTGCGACATCTGCGAAGCTCTCCAGAGCTGCCTTTGATGGGAGCGGGCACCCATCATGTTGGTTTTACTCCAGGCTTTTTTGGTTCTGGAGCAGTCAGTGAAAATGACAAAATGCTGCATGACAGGAGGAAGAGCCTCATTATGTGGTGAGTTGTAGTTTGCAGCTCGCTGTCACACCTAGGGAAGGGCAGGAGCTGGCGGTCTGGCTTGCGACGCTCCTGTGCCAAGTGCAAGTGGTTCACAGGGACCCCACAGCAAACACCAGTGTGGGGGGAGGGTTGTGTTTATTGTGTGTCTGTATCAGGCATGTCGTGTGCCTGCTGAAGGTGCCAGTCTGAAGGAATTCAATGTAATCCATTTTTTCCTGACTGTGGGACACAGGAACTGGGCTGGTTTATTCTGCCCTGCTATTAAGACAGCCTAGGTGTAGCTTGTGTTCTGCTCCCCTGGATTTAGTCATGGTTCCTCGGTGGCAGAACAATCCGTGGTTTGAAATGCTAAGGGATTGCATTTGTTGAGATTTTGAGGGCAGAATCTGTCCATGTAACCACCAGTCTGACTGCTTGCCTGTCTGCACTGGATGCCAGTGCTGAGGCACTGTCAGAGGGGCTGCAGGACCTGCTGATCAGAGCTGGTGGCATCTCAGGGAAAGGGCAAAACACTGCAGGCATTAAGGGGTAAGGGAGAAAAGGTGAGGAACATCCTGGACACCAAGGGCCAGGCAGGAGGAAGGAAAAGGCACTGGGCCAGGAGCTGAGACTCCTTTGAGGGTATGCAGTGTGTACAGTGGAAAAGGGGAAATGTGTGGGACAAGAGGGGCAGAGAGAAGCCGTTATGGATGGGCCAAAAAATCCATCCCTGCCTGTGCGCTGTTTATGGAGGAAGCACTAAAGCAGTAAAAAGAGGAGGTGAGGAGAATGTGTTTTAGGTTTTCTTTGTCTCTCTCACAATCCAAATCTATTTTAATTTACAATTGATTAAAGTAATTTCTCCCGGTTGAGACTGTTTTGCCCAGGATGTTAATTGTTAAGTGATCCTCTTGTCTTTATCTTGACCCATCAGCTTTTGCATCTTGTTTCCTCCTTCCCATCCTGTTGGGGGGTTGAGCAAGAGAGCAGCTGGTTAGGTGGCTGGCAGCTGGTCCAGGCTGACCCACCACAATATCACATGCTGTAGGATTTTATATAGCAGTTCCTTCAGGGGGAAGAGTGCCTCCTGCACGATCTGCTGCAGCATCCAACCTTCTTCTCAAACAGGTAGCACTGTGCACTGCAGTGAAGGCTCCCCAAGGTGGGAGAGGAAGAGGGAGAGGAGGAGTGTGTGTGACACAGCGAAAACTGGACAGTTTACCCTGACCAGTATTTGAGATGCCAGCAGGTTCCTGTGTTTGTACACTTGCAGGCTCGAAGGAGATGCTGTGCTGGGTTACATCACTTGTCAACAAAATTTCTACAGGAGCCTTCAAAGCAAGTCAGAAATGAGCCTTTGCATTTCCCTCCGTGCTGGAAATGCAGAGTCAGAATGCAGAGGCCACAGCCAATATTTGCAGTGTTTGGGAGGGTGAGAGCTCAACAAACAAACTCACTCTGCTGAGGCAAACACAGTCAAAAGGAGATAGGGTAAATGAAAGCTCCTTTCTCTTCCTGCAGAAATTCAACCTATTGCATGAAGGTGTCCATGTCCTTGACGGTAGCCGAGAATGAATCTGGGCTTTGCTACAACAGCAAGATCAGGTATCTGGAGAAATCAGAAGTCACTAAGAGAAAGACAATCTCCTGTCCTGATATTGAGGATTACAAAACAGCCAGTCAAGAGCCGGACGTGGTGTGGTACAAGGTATGTCTCACTGCTCTTCATAGAACCTGACCATGCTTTAGGTTGGACCTAAAAGAGACCTCAAAGCTCAATGCCCAATACCTAAAGCAGTGTTGCTTTCAAAAGAAGTTGAAATTCTGGCTTAGGGCACTCTGGGCTAGAGATGTCTTTGGGAGTGGCAAGAGCAGATTGTTAGAACAAAGGACAGAAGCATCCTCGTAGAATGGTTTAGGTTGGAAAGGGACCTCAGAGCTCAGCCAGTTCCAAGCCCCCTGTGCCACAGGCAGGGACACCTCCCACTAGAATAGGTCACTCAAGGCCTCATCCAACCTGGCCTTGAACACCTCCAGGGAGGTTGTGGAGCACAGAAGCACAGAATAAGATCTTTGATCACATCGGGTGATTCTGTGCTCCACAACCTCCCTGGGCAACCTGTGCCAGTGTCTCACCACCCTCACTGCAAACAATTTCCTCCTGACATCCAGTTGCAATCTCCCCTCTGCCACTTCAAACCCATTCCTCCTTGACCTGTCATCACAAGAGCCTGTCAATATTCCCTCCCCAGCCCTCCTGTAGCCCTCCTCAGATCCTGCAAGGCCACTCCAAGGTCTCCTGGCAGCCTTCTCTTCTGCAGGCTGCAGAGCCCCAACTCTCTCAGCCTGTCCTCAGAGCAGAGCTGCTGCAGCCCTCTCAGCTGCATCTTGGTGGCCTCCTCTGCACTGGCTCCAACAGTTGCATGTCTTTGTGCTGGGGGCTCCAGAACTGTTGTGCTGAAACTCTACTAAACTTCCACTTGTAGTGGTTTAGCAGTTCCCTGCCCCCCCACCTTTTATAGACCCCAGCTAGAACTCAGGACACTGGAAGTTAATAAATGAAGCTTTATATTTACAGCAATGCACAATATACAAGCAAATATTTACAGGATATTACAGATATTTACAGATAGATACAGCGAAAAAGTAATACAGAAACACCACAGCCCTCCCAGAGACCAAAATCCCCAACAGGGGTAACCAACCGCCCCCTACCACCTTTCCCCCCTTCCCCA
>VWZI01014739.1:48670-61212 GCA_013396835.1 Psilopogon haemacephalus
AATCACCTCCCTGGCCCTGCTGCCCACACTGCTCCTGCTGCAGCCCAGCCTCTGCTTGCCTTTCTGCCCTGCAAGTGCACACTGCTGCCTCTGCCCACACTGCTCCTGCTGCAGCCCAGCCTCTGCTTGCCTTTCTGCCCTGCAAGTGCACACTGCTGCCTCATCTTCAGCTTCTCCTCCACCAGCACCCCCAAGTCCCTCTCCTCAGGGCTGCTCTCCAGCCAGTCCCTGCCCAGCCTGGATTGGTGCTTGGCATTGCCTCCACCCAGCTGCAGGACCTTGCCCTTATCCTTGTTGAACCTCCTGAGCTTGGCTTGTGCCCACCTCTGCAGCCTGTGCAGGTCCCTCTGGATGCCATCCCTGCCCTCCAGCCTGGCTGCTGCACCACACAGCTTGGGGTGCTCAGCAAACTTGCTGAGGCTGCACTCAATGCCTCTGCCCGTGGCACCCCCAAAGATGTATGAATTGCACTGAGATATACCTTCGGTTTCTTTACTCCTATGCTTTGTAAAAATAAGGTAGAGAGCATAAAATTGGTAACACAAGATACGGTCTGTCATGCTGGAAAAGCTCATCTCTGAAGGAGTCTTTCTCTGTGTATTCCTTCTACATTGAATTCCTTCTAAATCAGGATTGAATAGAAGCGAATCATAATCTTTGCCCAGCGTTCAGATTCAGTTACTCTCAGTAGGTGGCTGATGCACTTTTAAATAGGGCTGAGAAGCTGAGTACAGATGAGGCATTTTCCAGCTCTGATCTGTGACCTGCCTGAGTCTCAAGCCATGTCAGTGCAATTGAGCAGCCAAAATAAGCTCTTTTTAGACAGTATATAGGATTTGGATTCAGATCAGTCTCTGTGATTGTTGTTAGCTGAAGTTCACATGCTAGGTAGGATTACACTTTCCTTACAGCTGTACTTTGAATACAGAAAGGTAACCTGAACACTCCGACCAGCAGCAGTATTGCACAGTTTTAGAATTCCAAACCTGAGCACACTGTAACTAAATTTGGCCTTCTAGGGATAAGGATGAATGCTTCAGTGTTCCAATTTCAGGTGCAAGGCCAGAAGCTCACAAGCTCACAGTCCCATCTTTGTCTTTCTTTATTGTGATCCTTTAATTTAAGCTCTGACATTGTGAGTTTGGAAGGTGTATGGAGTCCTATGAAAAACCTGTTTGAGCTACTCTGATCTCTTGCTTCGTACAATGTGTTTACGTGTCAGTGTATTTTCTTGTTTGGTTGTTTAAAGAGGAAGCTTTGCTCTGTTTTGTTTGCTGTATTTCTGACTGTGGTGGTTTAAGCAGTTCCCTGCCCCCCCCCACTTTTTGAAATAAACCCGGGCTAAGACTCAGAAAAAACACTGGAAGTTGATAAATGAAGCTTTATATTTACAGCAATGAACAATATATAAGCAAATATTTACAAGGTATAACAGATATTTACAGATATAGACAATGAAAAGGTAATACAGAAACACCACAGCCCTCCCAGAGACCCAAATCCCCAAGAGGGGTAACCAACCACCCCCTACCACCTTTCCCTCCTTCCCCAATCTTATCTCACCACCTGTTGGTGCTGCAGATAAGCTGAGGTAGATCAGCCAGGGGGGGTAGTAGCAGGAAAGTAGTTAGTAGAATTACTGAGAATTAGCTTCCAAGGCAGAGGGACAAAGGAGGTCATGCAAGAGAAGCAGCCACAGCCAGAGTGGTCAAGAACTGTCTGATATCTAATGTTTTGGGTACAATTCTTAAAAACATTTTTTTTTTTTCTTTCTCAGTGCAGCTCTGGGTGCAGTGCCATCCTGTGTTTTCCTCTCTTAGCCAATAGTCTAATTTCTCACTCAAATCCTCCAATTAGTTCAAACCAGCACAGTGACACTGCTGCTGCAGCCAAGCAGAAAATGGGGCATAAGCCTGGGGTATTTACAGGAATCCCTGAAGTTGCTGAGCCTGATGGAACTGATGTTAGTTGCTGTCCCAGAGCTTCTTCCACGTTGTCAGCTTGAGAGAGGGGATAGAGGAGAGGCATTAAAGATGCTTGTGTCCCATGTTGCTTTGTGTGCTCTGGGCACAGAATTATCCAGGGCTGTTGAGAGTACTGAGTGTTTTAGAGAACTGAGTAGAGCATGATTTTGTCTGCAGGCAGAAAAGACTTAGTGTTAAAGTTATTCAGAGATAACAAATACATAATAAATACTGTCCCTGGAGGTGTTCAAGAAAGGACTGGATGGAGCACTTAGTGCCATGGTCTGGTTGGTTGGCTAGGGCTGGGTGCTAGGTTGGACTGGATGAGCTTGGAGCTCTCTTCCAACCTGGCTGATTCTGTTCTATTCTAGGCTATTCTATAATCTTAAGGTAGCATGTAAGAGAGACAATGCTTAAATTGTGCCCTGTGTTCAGGGCGTTCCGAGGGGAATGCAGTCATGAGTAGTGGTAGTGTGGAAGGTGACTGCTCTGGCTGCAAGGATAGAGTATGCCTGTTCTTGCACTGCATCACCCTGTGTGCAGGTGGACTCCAACACTGTTCAGTAGGACTGTGTACTGGGTTAGATGGGATTTCCCTCTCCCCCCTCCAGTAGAATAAACTCACTACAACACAGATTCTTTTGGAAAGTCAGGAAAAAGGAAATTGTATTTTCTTATAGTTTAAACTAAATATAACAGTATAAAAAGAATATGCTACTACAAGAGAGGAAGGAAAAAAACCAAAATAATATATATATATATATAACCTTAAGGAGGATGGGGAAGGGGTCAAGCAGTGCCAAAAGCAGCAGAAGCAGCAGCAGCCGAAACAGTGGCAGGGGAAGATAGCAGCAGGCACAGCAGAAAGCAGCAAAAAGGGGAAGGTGCAAGCTGTGCTTCCAGGCATAAGGCTCTTGATGCTCCAATGAAATTATATTAACTTCTCCACTGTTGCTGTTCTATAGCCTATCCCTAGAATGTTCACCTCTTCACTACTGTTTGCTATGTCTGAGCTAGAAATCTAGCTCCAAACAGCCACAGACTGCAATGCATAGGATGAACCTAAATCTACCAAAGAGTAGCTAAGGTCTGCCTGGCAAAGCAGTGAGAGCTGCAGGCCATCAGTACCATGCACTTCATCACAAGACACATGTAGATGCTGCAAAGGGCCCAGCAAGGGGAAAAGGCTGAATCAAAGTTCAGTGGGTGCCAAAGAAGCCAGCAATGAGAAACACGACCATAAGGAAACCAAGGAAACCAGGCTTCCTCAATTCTCCTGCTCATGAAACTGCTGCTCTTCTTGTTTTCTTCTGCTGGTCTTCTGTTAGCCTGAGACTGTGTAAAGTTTGTCTTCAGGCTGACATTTTGTTCCAGTGAGTCCTCTGGGGGCCAGGAAATGCACTCACACATGGGTACCCCCATCCAGGTAGAGTTTCAACACTTTATTATAGCTTAAACACTAAAACCATAAGGAGAAAGGTGTACTGGAAACTACAATGCTTAAAGCTCAAATCAACACCTTATTATAGCTTAAACACTAAAACCATAAGGAGAAAGGTGTACTGGAAACCACGGTGCTTAAAGCTCAGATATTCAAATTACAGAAAGGAATAAGACAGGGAATGCTGAGTAACTCTGTTGACCCAAGAGCAGGTTATACTCACCCTACCCAACTGACCAGCAGCACTGCTGAGCTGTGTAGCTGGCAGGGCTGGCAGGCAGCCATCCTCTCAGGGCAGGAGTTCCCACTGAGAACTGCATCATCCTGGTGGTCCTAACTGGTGCTGCTCCAGCCCAGCCACCCAGGCTCTCAGCATGTCTGGGTTCAGAGTTCTGTGGTGTATAGCCAGGACATCCCAGAAGCCTGAATGCAGGAGAATGGAGCCTCTCCTTTATTCTAGACTCTGTTCCATATCATCTCTCCCTACTGTTCATGCCCATACTTGCAAGCCCTGCTTCCCCTGCATCTTTGCTCTCAGTAGCCTGGTGATTATGGGCCTGGTGTAACTTCTGGGCAAAAGCAAACCAACTCTGCCCTCTTACACAGTCTAACAGATCTTGCCCTTAATCCCTTCAAACAGAAATGCATTTTAATAGTCCATCTCAAAGGAGAGGTCTTGGCAGTTGCTCATCATGGAGAGGGTACTTAGCCATGCTTCGGGGCACCACCTATCAAACACAGCCCCTGGGATACACAGGCAGTTACTGAACCTTAAAAACTTTCCTGTTTAATTTCTGTCTTGAAACTGTTTTTCAGATTCCAGTTTTGTCTTCAGTGATAGAGAAAGGAAAAATTGAGTGAAGCTGTAAAAGAGGCTTTTAGTGAGGTTCGTCTTACGGCAGGACACAACTAAAAGAGCCACCTTGAGTCATCACAAATTTTTTAAGGGACTGCTTCATGTTTTTAAGCTTTGTTTTCATTAATGATGATGAACTTGCCTGGTTCTGTTTGGAGAACGAATTCCAGTTTCAAATTCATTCCAGTTTCAGATCTTTGTACTTTCTGAAATGACTCTTCTGAAACATTCTGCTCTCGTCAGACCCCACCTGCAGCACTGTGTGCAGTTCTGCAGCCCCCAGCACAGGAAGGACATGGAACTGTTGGAGAGAGTCCAGAGGAGGGCCACAAAGATGCTCAGAGGGATGGAGCAGCTCTGCTATGAGGACAGGCTGAGGGAGTTGGGGCTGTTCAGCCTGGAGAAGAGAAGGCTGCCAGGAGACCTTAGAGCAACCTTCCAGTATCTCAAGGGGGCCACAGGAGGGCTGGGGAGGGACTGTTCACAAGGTCTGGTAATGACAGGATGAGGGGGAATGGGTTCAAACTGGCAGAGGGGAGATTTGAACAGGATGTTAGGAAGAAATTCTTCACAGTGAGGGTGGTGAGACACTGGAACAGGTTGCCCAGGGAGGTTGTGGCTGCTCCCTCCCTTGATGTGTTCAAGGCCAGGCTGGATGAGGTCTTGAGCAACCTGATCTAGTGGGAGGTGTCCCTGCCTATGGCACAGGGGGGTTGGAACTGGATGATCTTTGAGGTCCATTCCAACCTAAACCATTCTGTGATTCTATGATCCTATGTTTTAATCTGATTTGCGAAACATACTGAGGTGGTTGCTTGCTTCTGTGTAATGCTGAAAAAATCTGCTCAGGCAGCGCTGTCTTCTGTCATCCAGGCTGGGTAATTGTGGCAATGTGGTTCTTCCTGCAGGAATGTAAGCCAAAGATGTGGAGGAGCGTTGTGATTCAGAAGGGGAATACTCTCTTGATACAAGAGGTGCAGGAAGAAGACGGAGGAAATTATACCTGTGAACTGAAGTTTGAAGGCAAGGTTATACGAAGAACAGTGGAACTGAAGGTTACTGGTAAGAATCTTTGTTCTATGCCAATAGGAAAAAAAAAAATAATAAACCTTTCAAATAATTTAAAAAAAAGTTAATTTTCACACCTCAGTCCATCTGTTTCCTGGAAATAAGATCAAAACAAATCCACATAGCCAAGCAGTCCCAAACTAGGGGGTATTCGTATCATGATCTTATAAAACTCCACAGGAGGCTGCTTCTGCCTTTTGCTCTGCAGAACCTGGAAATGGTGGTGGTAGAGGAAGAGGTACAGCAGACCAAATTCCTCTCTATATGATGGAGGCAGTTCAGACTCCACTTCTGACTTCAGTGATAGAAAAAGGAAAGGTTGAGTGAAGCTGTCGAGGAGGCTTTTAGTGAGGTTTCTCTTAAAGCAGAACACAACTAAAAGAGCCATCTTGGCTCATCACAATTCATAGTGATTGTTTCATGTTTTTAAGCTTTGGCTTAACTAATGATGATGAACTTTTCTGGTTCTGTTCTGAGAATGAATTAGGGGCATTGGACTGTCAGGAGGAGAGTAATCAGGAGGTCATACATGGGATGTTTCTGAGACCATGCAGTAACCTACTAGCCGAGAGTATTTTTCTGTCTCTTTTTGTCAGGTACCTAAATGAATGAGTAAAACAGTGTGGCCTCCCTTTCTATGTCATCGTGCAGTGTGCTCTATGATATCTACAGTTATTATTTCCCCTTCAGTGACTGTGGAACTTCCCAAGTACCTGGAAACAACTGTTAGTTTTTTGTGTTTTTTTTTTCTATCTCTTTTTGTCAGGTACCTAAATGAATGAGTAAAACAGTGTAGCCTCCCTTTCTATGTCATCGTGCAGTGTGCTCTATGATATCTACAGTTATTATTTCCCCTTCAGTGACTGTGGAACTTCCCAAGTACCTGGAAACAACTGTTAGTTTTTTGTGTTTTTTTTTTCTATCTCTTTTTGTCAGGTACCTAAATGAATGAGTAAAACAGTGTAGCCTCCCTTTCTATGTCATTGTGCAATGTGCTCTATGATACCTACAGTTATTATTTCCCCTTCAGTGACTGTGGAACTTCCCAAGTACCTGGAAAAAACTGAGTGTTGGTTTTTTTGGGGGTTTTTTTTCTCTCTCTTTTTGTCAGGTACCTAAATGAATGAGTAAAACAGTGTAGCCTCCCTTTCTATGTCATTGTGCAATGTGCTCTATGATATCTGTAGTTATTATTTCCCCTACAGTGTCAGTGGAACTTCCCAAGTACCTGGAGACAACTGAGTGTTGTTTTTTTGGTTTTTTTTTCTATCTCTTTTTGTCAGGTACCTAAATGAATGAGTAAAACAGTGTAGCCTCCCTTTCTATGTCAGTGTGCAATGTGCTCTATGATATCTACAGTTATTATTTCCCCTTCAGTGACTGTGGAACTTCCCAAGTACCTGGAAACAACTGAGTGTTGGGTTTTTTTGGTTTTTTTTTCTCTCTCTTTTTGTCAGGTACCTAAATGAATGAGTAAAACAGTGTAGCCTCCCTTTCTATGTCAGTGTGCTCTATGATATCTGTAGTTATTATTTCCCCTACAGTGTCTGTGGAACTTCCCAAATACCTGGAAACAGCTGAGGGTTTTTCAGCCTTTTGCACAAATGCTTAGGTATTTTCCCAGCTCTTTCAACATTAAAATGGGGCCCTACTTCATTAGTGATGAGTAGAGTTCTGCTTTCTTACTTGCTGAAGCAGTCTATAGGATACTTCTGACGTGTTCTTGAAGTATAATTCTTCCCTTTGAAATCTGCTTTGCTATTCTTAGCATTATTCCTCATGTTAAATGAGTTCTTTTCCCTTTTGTGCCGGATTCACACATCATGCAGTTCTTCGTTGTCCATTTTTGACCACGGACAGGTCTCTAAAGTATTGATTTGACCTTCCTGACCCCAGATCTGTGAAATGAAGATACAATACCTGCCTTGTGGGTAGTCTAGCTACTGTGCTGGTCTTCTAACCAGAATGTGAACTAAGTCTGACAAAGTGAAAATGTGATGCATCTAATTCAATTCCCTGTGATGGATCTTCTTTAGATAACAGATATTCTCATCCTGACCTTGCTAGACCTCCTGTGCTCCCTTCATTATTTCAACAGTCTGCTATATTCATACTTCACAAGTTGCTTTGTCCTAAACTAACTGTGGTATGGGTTCAAGTTATTTGTTTTACTAAGCTGCTTACAAGCTGAATTATTAAAAATGTAAGTATGCAATATGCAAATATTCTCCCCGTTGCAAAATGCTGGGGAACAAGGAGGTTGTGCTCCTTGTGATTTAGAGTGAAATTCATATTAAATACTATTTCTTTATATTATAAGAGCAGAATCACAGAATTAGCCAGGTACTGAGGTCAGGCTGGCAGGTCTGCAAGTTCCTGGGTCCTCCTCCAGCCCTTTTTGTGGATGGGCACCACATTGCCAGCTTCTAGTCTTCAGGGACCTCTCCAGTGAGCCAGGACTGTTGATAAATGATGGAGAGTGGCTTGGTGAGCTCATCTCCCAACTCTCTCAGCACCCTAGGATGGATCCCATCTGGTCCCATGGACTTGGGAGGGTCCAAGAAGCTCAACAGGTCCCTAACTGCTTCCTCCTGGGTTACAGGGAGGCTGTTCTGCTCCCTGACCCCACCTACCAGCTCAGGAGGCAGCTGGCCTGAGGACAACCTACCTTACTATTGAAAACTGGGACAAAGAAGGTGTTAAGCACCTCTGCCTTTTCCTCATCTCTAGTTACTACGTTCCCCTCCTTGTACAATCAAGAGTGGAGGTTATCCTTGTCCCTCTTTGTGTCGTTAATGTATTTATAAAAACATTTCTTCTTATCCTTCACAGCAGTGGCCAGTCTAAGCACATCTGTCATTAAACATCTATTGCAGGTTAAAGTGTTTGGGAGACATATCTGATGTTAGGTGTTTGCTGGTTTAATCTCACTAGATAGCTGGACAAGGCTAGGAAGTCTATGTAGAGGGCAACCTGAAAATATGGCTTAGAGGTACAAAAGGTAATGCCTAGAGTCAGTGGAAGCATACTGGAAGCAGAGCTTGGTGCTTTGCCAAGATTCTGTCTCCTGTTTCTGTTTTGCTTCTGTTGGTGAATTTTGTGTGCACGTGAGTTTAGAACTTTATGATGGAGAGGTCAGAGAAAACTCGTGCAGCAGTCAGCAGAGGATTGCTTGTCTTGTGCTGGCTGGAGGGTCCTGAAGCTGATCAGATCGCAGGCTGGAAGCACACTCAGGGACCTCATTGAAGAATACATCTTGGGGAAGGCAGAATTGAAACTCTATGCTGGTGTTGGTTTTGGTGCACATATCCTGAGAGTTTTCTTTCCCCGTGGCTAGCGCAGAGCTAGGTTGGAAGGCACCTCTGGAAATCTTCCTGTGTAACCTCCAGATCAAGCAGAGTCAGCTACAGCAGGCTGCCTGGGGCTGTGCCCTCCTGGGTATTGATTATCTGTGAGAATTCAGACTCCACAACACCTCTGGACAAGGCTGTTACAGTGTTCAACCACTCTCACTGGGGGGAAAAAAAAAAAAAAAGAAAGAAATCTTGTTTAAAGGGCATTTCTTTTATTAAAGTTATTCTTTTTTAAAGGAGATTTCTTTTATTAAAGTTATTCTTTCACTGGGCACCACAGAGAACAGTCTGGATCCATTTTCCTTTCACCTTCCCACCAGGTATTTATACACATGGCTAAGATCCCCTTGAGCCTTTGTTGCTCCAGACCTCTCAGCCTCTCCTCATTTGGTAGGAACTGCAGTCCCTTAATCATCTTTGTGGCTGTTCACAGGCTTGTTCCAGTATGCCCATGTCTTTCTTGCAGTGGGGTTGCTGGTGCACTGGGCCACGTTATTCACCTGTCTGCAAATTGCATTCTTGTTAAAATACAGTACCATGAGGAGCCAGGGCGAAACCAGAGTTCAGGCTGCTGAGCCTGCTGGTCTTTTATAAATCACTGTTAACAGGTGCTGCTGGAGGCTTCCCTGTGAAGCTGTGGTGGAGTTGTTTGTGCTAGGCTGCAATGGAGATGTGGAGAAGAGGATCTTGCCTGCTGTTTTCTTCTGCAGGGATTGTCTAATGCTGTTTCTGCTGCCGTCACTTATTAGCATCCCTGGATCGCATTTGTTGGCAGGTGCCTGAGTCCCGGTAGCAGTACAGGCTTTGAACAGGGAGGCTCTATGGGCCACTGCCAGCAGCCATGGTAACCTGAAATCGTTATTAAAGAGTTGTTCTGAAAGTGAGACAGACAGCTCCGTGTCTGCCTCCAGCAAGGAGAGCTGCATTGCCATGGAGAGAGGGAGGGAGCTGGGGTAGGTTTCCTGTAGTCTTCCAGGCGTTTGCAGAGTACACAATGCTCAAAGTCCATCACTTCACTTTATCTCTTCGTTCCAAGACGAGCATCTTCCACTTCCCAAAGTTACATCGGCTCTAGTACACGACAGTTTTAGCCCTTTAGGAAGATTCTGGTAGCTAGGGAAGCAGCAGTATGAAATAGCTCTTCAATAGGTGTTCATAGGCCAGTGCAGTGTGGGCACCACAGGGGTGAAACCTCAGATCAGGATAATTGCGGTGCTGACGTAACGGGAGCTGGAGTAATGGAAAGCTTCAGGGAAATTTTAAGGTGTAGGAGCCAAAAGTGCTATTTTAACTTCCTCTTCGAAAAGGTAATCAGGAATTAAGGATATAGAATCCCAGAATCAGTCGGGATTGGAAGGCACCACAAGGATCAGGCAGTTCCAACCCCCCTGCCATGCCCAGGGACACCCTACCCTAGAGCAGGCTGCCCACAGCCTCTGCCAGCCTGGCCAAAAACACCTCCAGGGATCTGGCCCCAAACACCTCCCTGCAGGGGCAACCCATTCCAGCCTCTCACCACTCTCATGCTCAACAACTTCCTCCTCACCTCCGGCCTCAATCTCCCCACCTCCAGCTTTGATCCATTCTCCCTAGTCCTGTCACTCCCTGACACCCTCAAAAGTCCCTCCCCAGCTTTTTTGTAGCCCACTTCAGATCCTGGAAGGCCACAAGAAGGTGACCTGGGAGCCTCCTCTTCTGCAGCCTGCACAGCCCCAACTCTTTCAGGCTGTGCTCACAGCAGAGGTGCTGCAGCCCTCTGAGCATCCTCGGGGCCCTTCTCTGCACACCTCCAGCATCTCCACATCCCTCTTGTCCCAGGGGCTCCAGCACTGGATGCACTACTCCAGGTGGGCTCTCAGCAGGGCAGAGCAGAGGGGGAGAATCACCTCCCTCGCCCTGCTGCCTGCACTCCAAGACTGATGTAGCAGCTTTTCTGAAGATGTGATCCCACAGGACAGCCTTATCAAAGTTAATTGCAGACAAGAGAGCAGTGAAGAATGACTCTGTATTTGGTATTCATATTAGTGTTGCTTAAACAATAATTTCAAGTAAAGTCTGCTAGTTGAGACTTCTAATTAGGGGCAAAGCCCTGCTCTCATTAGCTGCTTATCCAGAAATTATTTAAGCAATCTTCCAGTGAAGTCATTAGAGCTGTTAGAAAGTGCTGCCTCAGCTTCCTGTGCCAGTCTTAGGGCTGTCACCCGAGTGGCTGTGGCTGTGCTGCAGGGACAGTGTGTGTTGGTCCTCAGGTACTTCTTTTGTCAGGTCCAGATTTGTCTTCTCACTTTTGCAGAACCAGATCTCAGTGGCTCAGTTAGCCATAGGCAGAGGAAGGGGAGGAGGAACTTCCATTCTGTGTCTGAGCTGGTACAAGACAGTTTGTTAGAAAAAGCCCCCGGAATAATAGATAGAATCTGAAAGCCATCAAGGTGATGCTGCCTGGCCACGGGGAGGAAGACAAAGAGATGTGAGTTGTGTTAGTTGATAAGCAGAGCACAAACCAAGCAGGTAAAATGGGGCAGTTGGACTATAGAATCATAGAATAGAGTCAATCTCTTAAGTGCACCTTAAGCCTTTTCTGCTTAAAGTATTATCAAGAGCATCATACAAATGGCACATTGACTGATGGCATTTTTGACTGGTGGCAGTTTCCAGAACAAGCACAGCAGAAAGCATTGAGAGAAATTTAAAGCTTGTTTGAACTGAACTGAAACATGAAGGTGTTCAAGGCCAGGCTGGATGAGGTCTTGAGCGACCTGATCTAGTGGGAGGTGTCCCTGCCTATGGCAGGGGGTTGGAACTGGATGAGCTTTGAGGTCTCTTCCAACCTAAACCATTCTATGATTCTGTGATTCTATGTGGTGAGACACTGGCATGGGTTGCCGAGGGAGGTTGTGGCTGCTCCCTCCCTGGAGGTGTTGAAGGCCAGGTTGGATCATAGAATGAGTCAGGGTTGGAAGGCACCACAAGGATCAGCCAGTCCCCACCCCCCCTTCCATGCCCAGAGACACCCTACCCTAGAGCAGGCTGCCCATAGCCTCTGCCAGCCTGGCCAAAAACACCTCCAGGGATCTGGCCCCAAACACCTCCCTGCAGGGGCAACCCATTCCAGCCTCTCACCACTCTCCTGCTCAACAACTTTCTCCTCATCTCCAATCTGAATCTTCCCACCTCCAGCTTTGCTCCATTCTCTCTAGTCCTGGCACTCCCTGATAGCCTCAAAAGTCCCTCCCCAGCTTTTTTTGTAGCCCCCTTCAGATCCTGGAAGACCACAAGAAGATAATCTTGGAGCCTCCTCTCCTCCAGCCTATGTGTGGAGTACTTTCTGTGGCTAGCACTGTCATGGCTTTGATACTTAAGGTGTGGGCAAGTGTGATTAACGTGACAGGAGGCTTCAGAGGCTGTAGCTTCTTGGGCTTGTAAGGAAAAGGATCACAGCCTGCAGTATATTTGAATAGTATTTTGACACAAAATATTTCTAGGAGCAAACCCCCGAGCTGCAATGCAGCGCTAATGAGCACCATCGAAATCTTGGTGTTTGGGTGCGTTTTACAGCAACAGATTGTCAGCAAAAACAGCTTTTTCATCACTGCTTCTTCGTGGATTTGTTATATTATGCAGACAGATGTGAAACAAATTCTCATCAGCCTTTTTTTTTTGCCAAAGGAACACAACAAGTGTGTTATCTCTTAGTGAGTAACTCCTAACCCTTCAGTCTGTCTGGGGAAAAAAAATATATATCTATGGACATACCTTTTCACTTTGTAGTGCTGTGTATTGGGTTTTAGGCTAGCCCCCCTAAGCTCAAAAGCCCAATAAATACTTGATTTGGAGGGGGAAAAAAAAAAAAAAAAAAAAGT
>VWZI01014740.1:0-24297 GCA_013396835.1 Psilopogon haemacephalus
GAAGATATCAGAACGAACCCACAGCTCCCTATGAACCAAAGCACCAACAGAAGGTATCAGAACAAACCCACAAGTTCCTATGAACCATAGCCCATGTACTGCTGCCTTCAGCCCAGACCCAGAGCACAGTCTCCATGCAAACAAACTTATTTAAAGGACTCTGATTGGAGAGCACCACAATCTAGCACCCTGTGCAAGGACACCACATGCACAAGTGGAGGAACTAAGAGACCTGTAGCAAACACCAGAAATCTCCAAGCAACTCACTTCCAAGACAACCAAGTGACAGCTGTCTCTCAGTCAAACCACACAATCAGGCCACAGCTACATCCATTTCCCTTGTCATACACAGGATTTCAGGACATATCCCTCTTTTCTTTTGATCCTCATCTTTTCCTATTAGGACACTACAGATTGCAAAGGCTCAAAGGAAGCAGGTGTAAGCCAAAAGGAATTCTCAGTCTAAAGACAACTGGTAGGAAATGAACTTCAGGAGCGCAAGCTAAGAGGAAGCTGGGCAAATTCAGTGCTTGACCATCTTCAGAAAATAGAGCATAAGCCTTCCTGTGGGAAAGCTTCTCCATAGTAACTAAAACAGCACTCTGAACACTGACCCCCTGTCAAAAATACCCTCGACATAAAGACACAAGTACAAAAGCCTCTCAGAAAGCAGAGATTTCAATGACCCAAAAAGAGGACACGAGGAAGCTTCACTAAGGACACCCAACTTCAGTGCCACTGCTCTGTTTGACAGAGTGACAGAAATATAAAAAAATTATTAAGCAGCAATTTAGTATGCACCAAGTAACATCTGGCAACTAGCAAACTGGCAATAGTGCTTCTTCAACAAGAGTGGGGAGCAATACAGCTGACCCTGGGCATTACAGCTGTGGATCAGAGTGCTGCCCATCCCTTGAAACTCTGCCAAGCTCTAGAAACTGGTCTGAAAACTTTTCATGCTGAGTCTTCGCTTTAAGTCTTAATTTTTTGAAGTGCTTTCATTTCAGTCAGAACAACTCTGCTGTTTTGTGAAGGAGAACAAAGGAAAATATCTTGTTTGGCCCTCGTTAAAAAGACACGACGTTAAGAAGAGAAGTTTCAAAGCCTGATGCTTCCAATAAAGGGTGTGGGGCAGTTATGGGTAAGGAAACTATCTTCTGTGACCTTCAGGATAGTTTATGAACCCAGCTGATACACCTTTGAAAAGACACACATTGCTCAAGTTCTTTGAAATGTAGCTAGAGATCTGCAGCTGAGGTCTCCAAAGGGTCTGGTCCCTTCCTTCTCACCCCAGGAGGAAGTTTCACTGAAGAAACAGGCAGCACCACAGACAGCAAAGTATTCCAAGGAAGAAAGGAGAAATCCCAACCATGGCTTCCACCTTCAAGACAAGAGATCATTAGAATGTGTAAATCTGCAAACAGACAGTGTGAGAAATCTGTCTGTTAAAGAACAGGGGAAAGCAGGAGTGGTGGAGTGTTTCTAATACTAGAAGTCCAGAATTCTAAGTAAACAATAATTCAAATATTTGAGGGGTGGGAAGAGTGCCACACACTTTGTCACAGGGCAAGCCTTCAGTGCACCTCTACCAAGAGCAGTCATGTTGGGCTATGAGGATGATTAAGAGACTGGAGCATCTCTGGAGCTCTTTAGACTGGAGGAGAGAAGCTTGAGAGGAGACCTTATCAATGTCTACAAAGGTCTGAGGTGGCTGTCAGGAGGATGTAGCCAGTCTTTTTTTCAGTGATACTCAGTGATAGGATGAGAGGCAATGGATGTAAACTCAATCACAGGAAATTCCATCTCAACATGAGAGAAAACCTCTTTACTGTGACAGAGCAGGCTGCCCAGAGAGGCTGTGGAGTCTCTTTCTCTAGGGATCTTCAAAACTTTCCGGGATGCATTTCTGTGTGACCTGCCCTAAATGGTCCTACTCTTTAGAGGGGTTGGACTTGATGATCTCTTGAGGTTCCTTGCTATCCCCAGCATTGTATGACTCTATGAGTATCACTACACACATCCCCCACCAAATCACCTCGGGAGTAAACGACACAGTCACCACCATTAACACTGCTGCATCATCCAGGAGACCAGACAAGGACAGAGTTACTGTCCTTGCCCTCACTCGGAGAGAGTAAGCTTGCCACATCTCCACTTTTCATTGTCCTTCCTTGTGTGAGGAGTCAATGAATATGAAAAAAACATTGATACCACTTTTTCTAACACAAAACTCACAATGACAGGCACAAATGGATTATGAACAAGGACACTGCCACAAAGCTGCCACTGCTGAATTGACATAGTTGCTTTTTGGTTACTGATTTGTACATTATGGCGTTTCTGCCTAGTAACACACAGTTGAGATCCCTACATTTTGCATTATGATAACTTAATAAAGCAGCACAGGTCAACAGTAACATTTTCTTATGGTATTAAAGAGAAATAATCAGAATTTGGAGTGGGGAAAAAAAACAACTAACACTTCACACTAAAAAATCATATCATCACAAAACGGCTCAGGTTGGAAGAGACCTTAGAGATTATCCACTCCAACCTTCCTGCCATGGGCAGGGCTGCCTTGCAACAACACCTGGCTGCTCAAGACCTCATCCATCCTGGCCTTGAACACCTCTAGGGAGGAAGCATCCACAACCTCTTGGGGCAACCAGTCCCAGATCTCACTACCCTCATACTGAAGAGCTTCTTTCTAAAATCCAGTCTAAACTAAACCTACTTTCTCTCAAGCTTCAAACCATTCCCCCTTATCTGGTCATGAAAAGTCCCTCTCCAGCCAGTAGGATCCCTTCAGGTTTTGGAAGGTAGCTCTAAGGTGTCCCTAGAGTCTTCTTTTCTCTAGGCTGAACAACCTCAGATCCCTCAGCCTATCATCATAGCAGAGATGCTCCAGTCCTTGGATCACCTTCATACCTGCTACAACTCATTCTGTTTAAGTCAATGCTGCATCATAACTTAAACTGTACTAAAGTAAGAGGAGTACAAATTAATCTCGATTCATAGAACTCACTGACAGGTAAATTAGACAGTCATAAACTGGGTATCTCCTGAATAATCTCCATTTTTTTCACTCAAATTGTTGGGGGCTAATACGAAGAGGAATTCCTTCAGCTTTTATGGAATTTAGAAACCCAGGGGAAAAAAAAACAAAACAAAACAGAAAGACCACCACCACAAACCACTGTATTTTCCCAACCCCATCAAATGCAATCTTGAAACAACTGTCCAACCTTCAAAGAATATTACCACATAAAACTTCCCTGCTATTTTTTCCCCTTACTTTCAAGTAAATTTTCAAATTCTTTCATTTCAGCTGAAAACATCAGAGGAGCCAGGCAAGCAACGTGATGCAGCACAACATCATGCAACACCAATTAAAGTGGCTACGACTGTCGATGCGTCCATTCTAGGAGAAACAATCTGCCCCATACCAAATACCTACCAAAAAAAAAAAAAAATATATATTCTTGATGAATTTCCCTTCAAAATCCCTGGTGGCTCCCCGCTCTGTAAAATGTGAAATACTGATCCTTAACTTCAAACTAGTTTGGTTTTGTGAGCCTGGTTGCAGTTTCAGGGTGGCAGCTGTGTGGTAACCGCTTCTCTTTTTCTGTTGTTTTCCATTTCTAAACATATGCTTTGATCCCTTCGGTCTTGCTGGTGGAGCAGTCGCCTCACACACACAGTCTCTCTTTGAAGCCCTCCAGCAGTGCCAAGAAAGAAGCAGGCTGTGGCAGCAGGCTCAGTATTCTCTGGTTATGCAACAGATTAGATCATTATCAACAAAACTGGATGCCTCCAGCAGAGAACACAACAGGGGAATTCGAGAGCAAGTTTTTTCTTCACTTGTTCAATTAAGGATGGCTGCTCGGACAGTTCGAAAGGTGGAAAAAGTTACCTGGAATTAAGAGCTGGTCAGATGGGAGAAGATGACTCCTTGGTGGAAAGCTCTGTAATAAATATTACTGCCACATTTGTCACTCGGTTCTCTTCCACCCTTGGCAAGAAAATTTTCCCACTCAAAAGAAACATTTGGCTCAAACTAATGCCAATGATTTAATAAGTCTGGTTCAGCCACTTAGGAATCCAGTGGATGTCATTCCCCACAGATGAGTGCCCACATGCCACCAGGATGCAGGAGGAGGGTCTGGGTTTTCACATAACCCACAGAGAGGACCTGTGCACGTTACCTACAACATACTAATCTGCCTGTAGTCTGTGACACATCTGTCACGTTTCTCTCTTCTCTAGCTGCTTCAACAACTTCTGCATCATCAATTATGTAAACTGACTTCTAAAGCTGCTTCGGTTCAGGATTTCACATCATTTAAAGGATAAAGTATCTCCTAATCGGTCACTGAGTGAAAATATGGATTTTGAGTCCTCTTACACAGCAGAAAAATACACAATTTCTTAAGGAAATGCCTTGTACAGCTCCGTCGCTGCACAGCTGCCACATCCATTCGTGTTTCCTTACAGATAATTGGGAAAGAAGTGTTACACTGCATGAAACAAATCCCTTGAGTCAAGTTCTGACAATGAACGTGTAGTGAGAAGGAGAGATTATGCAATAGCGAGCAGATTAAACTATTTATTGTTTGCATGCAAGGCTTCACTCACTGAGGCTAACAAACAAACAAGAGGAGGGCTTCAGAAGCCTAACTAACAGCTTTTATAGTTTCTATAAAAGGCATTAAGAGCATTTAGATCTTGGACATAGGAATGAAGTGAGTACAAATCAGTTTTACATAGCAAAAGCTAGATGGCTGCTCTTAATAAGAGCAACTATTCCCGCAGTGCTTTCATGTGTTAATTCTAGATGATTATTAGACACTTGTAAGCCTAAGAAGCACAACTGAAGTTAGGGCTTTGCTTTGCAAGTCTCCCCAAAATTAGCACTGAAAAAATGTTGTGCATCTGGTTATATTACAAGATAAATGTAACATTACAAAGACTCTTACCCAGTCAAATAAAGATTATTAAGTGGAGCACAGGCATCTAATTTGTTTACAAACAACCTCTCCTCCCGGGGAGGTTGTGGCTGCTCCCTTCCTGGAGGTGTTCAAGGCCAGGCTGGATGAGCATCTTGATCTAGTGGGAGGTGTCCCTGCCTATAGCAGGGGGCTGGAACAGGATGATCTTTGAAGTCTCTTCCAACCTAAACCATTCTATGATTCTATGAAATGTATATTATCATTAGATAGTGAGTGGCTTAAAGAAAATCCAGAAATCAAAAGCTCTGTGTTTTGGGCTTTATTTGCAGGAGGTGTCTTCCAGACATGATTTTTTTTTGTTTTGTTTTTTTTTTTTAATCTTATCCATCTGGAAACCATTAAGGCAGAGCAATTATGAGCTCTTAGGACTCACTTGTTACCATCCTTGTTTGAGATTAACACTGAAGAATCAGAACTCTACATTCTACTGTCTCTCTTATGCAATCACACACTGATTTATTGTGTGACTTTTTAAAAATCAGATGTTTAGCTGGATAGCCTTCACCTCTAGCCTTAGTCAAGAGTCAATATTAATTAAAAACTACAAATGGAAAAAAAAAAATTATGGGCATTTACCCCAAATCACGCCAGAAGGAAAAAAAAAAAAACACTGATGAGTCAAGTCTGTAAGTGGGACACAAAGTATGATTCATAAGTCATTGCTTCAGGTTTAATTCTTGAGAGAGAAAAAGCTCCATCAATAACATAAGACAGAAACTCAAACTCTCACGTTCATTACAAATATCTAACATTAAATTAACATCTGAGTCTTTCTGCTATGTGTGTTCACGACAAAAGTTTAAAGCCATGACCAGCAACCTTCAGCAACTCCTTCAGGCAGTGAAATCTTGCAGAGGACAGTGAGCATGTCCGATCACATTCCTACACTGTCTTCTACACAGCTGCAGGGCAAGGGGAATGGGACCTTTCTGACTGAAACCACAACAGAAGAATCACTAAGGCACAACTCTGTCACTGCCAGCATCTTAGATAACATAAACTTACACAAGCAGCTGAGATTTAGCAAAGCTTCTGTTTTCAAATGTAATGTTTGGGTAAATTAGACTGCAATACCAAAAAGAAAAGGAACCTCAGTACACTGAGACAGCGACAGAGGAACCAACAGGTCCAAGGAAGATCACTGCTTCTCCTTTCAGACAAACATCAGATAAACACCGCTCTGGCAAAAAATTACCTCTGTGACTCAGATTTTATAGCAAATCAGGTTTTCAAGTGCATTCCCTCTCCTCTGCCCTTCATACATCTTTCTTTCTTTCCAACCCACACCCAGAAAACAGCAGCTCTGTGAAGCAATTCCAGTTTAAGCCCAAAGGACATCTATCACAGGGGGGTTTTAATATTTAAAGTGTAGTAGGAAAAAAAAAAATAGAATTCTAAACCTACAAAGAAACAAAATATAAAGATCCAGAGGCCTTTTTCATTAAGGAGCTAATAAAATACTAAAATCATCTTAAAAAGCCAACCCTCGTGACCTTGCTGTTCAGACATATCCTTCAAGCTGACCACTGAAAGGAGTGCTCCTTTTCCTCACATCTCCTGTCACAGGCCAAATGACAGCTCTGACATTGGAAACAAATTGGCAAAATATTTTATTTTCTCTAACCTTGGGTAGGAAAAGTGTGAGAAGCTTTTAAAAATTAAATAGCCATGCTGCTGCTGGACACTTCAATTTCATCGCACATCAGAAAACATCCAGCAAGATGAAACTTCCAAATTGCAGGTGGATTTCAAAGGGATGCTGCTCCTCCTCCACCCTCAGTTAATAGCCTTTAAAGAAAGATTATCAGAAACTCCAGCAGGTGCCATCTGAAGACAGAACAAGCAAACATGACCTTGGGTTGTCCCTTAGTATTTGGTGACATTTCTCTCCTTTTTTAGCCTTTGTAAATCACCAAAACAGTAAAGCACTAATGCAGCCCCTTCTGGATGCACACGCACTGACAAAGGGTGATGAAAATTACTTAAATGAGTGTCTTTTGTTTCATGGGCTCATTTGCATTCCCCTCAGGAGTAATTTATTACCAATGTCACTGCTATGAACAAGGAAGTGACATATCGATAACGATCACTTATTAATAAATACTTTGCTCGTTCCATGAAGTTAATCTTCAGAGGCACCCAGGAGGCAGGAAATTATCAGCTGCTATTTTTCTCGGGGAAGCTGAAGTCACATCATGGACTGTCCTAAACCTATGCAGTGATTCAGGTGTCAAAGCCATAAGAAAGCCTGCCTCCTAATCCTACCTCCTGATCCTGGAGTTATGCCTGTTTGATAGGAAGAAAATTACCAGGATAATTCTGTCTTCTCATCCACAGGGACTTGGACAGACATGAAAGGTGGGCCCAAGCCAACCTCACGAAGTTCAACAAGGTCAAGTGCAAGGTCCTACACCTGGGTCAGTGCAATCCCAAGCACCAATATAGGCAAGATGAGGAGTGGCTTAAGAGTTGTCTCGAGGAGAAGAATGTGGGGGTGTCAGTTGATGAAAAACTCAACATGGGCTGGCAATGACTGCTGCAGCCCAGAAGGCAGCCATGTGCACCAAAAGCAATGTGACCAGCACGACAAGGGAGGTGATTCTCCCCCTCTGCTCTGCTCTTCTGAGACCCCACTTGAAGTACTGCGTCCAGTTCTGATGCCCCCAGAATCAGACTGCTGGATTGGGTCTAGAGGAAGGTCTTTAAGATGAGGAGAGGACTGGAACACCTCCCCTGTAGTAACGCATTGAGAAGCTTGGAGAAGAGAAGACTCTAGGCAAGACCTTACAGCAGCCTTCCAGTACCTGAAAAGGGTCTACAAGAAAGCCAGAGAGGGACTTTTTTACAAGGACTTCTAGTGAGAGGGAGAAAGTTAATGGATTAAAGCTCAAGGAGAGCAGAAAGAAATTACTTACAGTGAGGGTGGTGAGAAATTGGAATAGGTTGCCCATAGTGGCTGTGGATGCTCCCTCCCTGGAAGTGTTCAAAGCCAGGTTTGATGAGGCCTTGAGCAACCTGGGCTAGTGGAAGGTGTCACTGCCCATAGTAGGGAGATTGAAACTAGATGACTTTTAAGATCATTTCCAACCCAAACCATTCTATGGATCTATGAAATGTAAAATCAGTGTTTAAAGCTAAAGATAATACTGCCATTAAAAGAGGAAACACAAACCCCTTTGATTTATCAACTGGTCATCTTCCAAGGATGCACAAATGATACCTGTTAGGAAGTTACAGTTGCCTCAGCTTAACGTGGAGCTTCATTTGGAATGAATTTGACTTGAAGCTTGGGAATCTTTTATCTGTCTAAATTCACAGAATCACAGAATTATTGAGACTGGAATAGGCCTCTGAGATCATCAAATTTATTGACTTCTCTTTACTTGGCTCCTAGTCCTCAGATACTCTGCTATGTCTGACTGTGAACAGAATGCTTATGAGCAGATATTGTTACTGGTGCAAAAAAAGGACAAATATTAAGAGGTTTGGGGCTTGTTATGTGTTTTTTTTTTAAGGTAAGAGAGATGTTTTACTTCACAACACAAATTTACTGCTTGTTTCCTTGCTCTAACAAAATTAATCCAGCAAGGCCTACATGAAATGCTCTGATTCCACAATGTCAGTGCAGTGGTTGCTTCCGGAAGCATCTTGGAGTACCAAAAACTTGCAGATGGGTTACAGAAGAGGGATTCTACCCATGCTGAAATGCTTATTCCCAGCACATGTGAACCAGCACAGTAAATGTTTCAAGGCTGACTAGAACACTGTCTTAGAGAGCTCCCCTTAAAACTGCAAGGAAACATGAGAAGAAATCCCTTAAACTTTCCTCTCTCTGTCCAGGAGTTAAAATAATTATAAGTTACAAATCTTGCATGACTTTAAGGGCTCTGGATTCTCCACTTGTCCAGGGAAAAAAAAAAAAAAACACAGCATCTACCTTTATTGTAAGCAGCAAAGGATTTCTGTTATCACCCAAAATCCAGGAGATTAGAACTTGAGAAGCAGCAAAGTTCTAATGAATTGTTTTTAACTGGCTAGGAGCTCTGCACAGAGATGTTCAAGCGTTCAGGGGTTTGGGCAGACCTCTTAGGTCTCAACCATCAACTGCTTGCTCGTGCTGAACACAC
Source organism: Psilopogon haemacephalus (assembly GCA_013396835.1). Lineage (NCBI taxonomy): Eukaryota > Metazoa > Chordata > Aves > Piciformes > Megalaimidae > Psilopogon > Psilopogon haemacephalus. The sequence goes on from VWZI01014740.1 coordinate 9,137, forward strand.
TGATGAGGAAATCCTCAGAGCACAGAGGGGCAGTGGTCCACTGCAGGAACATCATGAGGAATGTTCCAAAACCAGCTTTGGTGCCTGAGTAGTTCTTCCCTTTCCTCAAGTTCCATAAGATTAAAGGAAATTAATGAGACAAATTCTGGCAAGTGTGAGCAATGCAACTCTTCTGTATTATCCCACCCAAGAACACCCATTTGTTCACTTCTCAGCTGACTGAAGACCAGCTTCTACTAGTGCAGCTGGTTCTTCTTACAGGTAAGAAGAAGTCATTCCAACTGTCTGCCTAACAACTACAAGACAACCAGCATCACTGCAGGTCCTACAGGCCTGTATAGCACACCAGAGACATACAAAACACAGCTCATTTCCAGCTTAACGGTGAGTAGACAGATCAGTCTTTACAAGGTCTAAGTGCAGCTCTCAGAGCATATTCCTCCACAAGAGCTGAGACAACACAAATGTTATTAAAAGCAGAGAAATAGGGACTGAAATAGTAGCAGAATCACATAGGCTATAAAAACCATACAAGCAGATGTCAGTCTGAAACAAAAGATTTGTTTCATTGCCTTCCATATAGAGGAAAAAAAAAAACAAACCAAAAACAAGCAGCAAGTAGCTCATTCCGCAATAAAATTACATCTTGTAAACCTGAAAGCAAGATTAAACAGCAAATAAAGGACAAACCTTTCATGAAATGCTTCAAACGACTTGACTTCTGAATACTCACCTTGTTTTGGAAAGAGTCCCACTGAGCACAACTCCTGTGTGCTTTGTAGAAAGGTGGCTAGAGAAACAAGACTCAATTTCTGACCCATTATTTAACTTGTACTCAGGAATCATTCCAAACCAAACATGAGAGAGCAATGCTTAATGGAGAAGGACCTGAAAGTCCTGGTGGACAAGTTTACCATGTGCCAGCAATGTGCTCTTGTGGCCAAGAAGGTCAATGGCAATATGGGATACATTGAGAAGAGCATGGCCAGAAGGACAAGGGAGGTTCTCCTCCCTCTCTACTCTGCACTAGTAAGGCCACGTGGAGTACCACATCCCTAATTCAAGAGACACAGAGAACAGCTGGAGAGGGTCCAAGGGAGGGCTATGAAGATGGCAGGGGGACTGGAGCACCTCTCTTACAAAGAAAGGCTGAGAGCCTGGAGAAAAGAAGACTGAGAGGAGATCAATATCTAAAAGGCTGGAGTCAAAAGGATGGGGCTGGACTTTTCAGTGGTGCCCAGCACATTCACTTCCAGAAAGAAAACAAAACCATCTATGTTGTTGATGATGGTACAAAACAATCCAGGAATTCAATGCTTTCCTGTTCCTAATGTAACATTTTTTTTTCATAGAAGGGCAGGATTCTTTGTATGGGATAAAGGAGAATGAAAGTGGAGGCCCCTCCTGCTTCCACTGGGTAGCACCATGTGGTATCCAATCCACTGTGCAACACAAGATGGGATCTAACAAATACCATCTCCTGAAAGAGATGTTCTTGAATCTCAAATTCATTCCTAAGTCCAGTTAAGATTTAGGACTAGTTGATCTCCAGAGGTCCCTTCAACCACTATAATTCCCCAGTCATAGCAGTCTCTAAAGAAAAAAATATTTGATGCTTAGGAGCATACAGAGTGTTTCCAGAGGTGATACAAAGACTGAGTATCTTTTAAGTTCTTGCCTTTAAAAACAAGTTACTTTTAAACTTTTCCATAATGTTTCTTACTACGTAGATATCCAAATTCTGTTCTGCCAGTGTCAACAGAGCAGTATGTGAGAGGATGTCCTTCAAAACCAAGCCAACCCAAAAAAAACCTATTTGGATGATGCATGTGTCCATGATGCTTTATTTTCTCTTCATCTAGGAGCAATTCCTGAAACGTGAGCAATCCACTACACGAAACAGGAGCAGCTCAAACAACAAGAATTTCATCTACACAAAACCCACCTTGAGGGTCTCCGGAGAACAGGACAACCTAGTTCTTTGTGCAACTGACTCCAGAGAACTGAAGTGAGCACAGGCTAGATGGGAAGAGTTAAAGCTGCTAAAATTCAGCAGCATTGCAAGCTATTCCAGACTACGCTTACCATAACCTACACTGGGCGTCCTCTGCATAAGCACCAGTGTGACTTTGCGGACTGCTGAGACTCAGTCTGTTGCAACTGGCATAAGTTGCCACAGGCGAGTAATCACAAGAAACTGACCTTGGCAAAAGCACATTTTACACTTCACTGCTGTTCAACTGTGTTATACTAAAGAGAGAGCAAGTGAGCATAAGCAGAAGGGGGAGGGAAAGAGAACAAAAGGGGCTAGACAGAAAGCATAAAAAGTGAGCGCAGCCATTTTCAGCTTTACCTGCGTTTAAGGTTTTAGGAGAGATACAGCTCCAGCGTGCATCACAACCTACGGGTGGCTACATCCACTCCCTGCAGTATCATTTTTAAACCAGTGGGGCCTGGGGTTTTTAGGGGGAGAAAGAAGGGAGATTAAATACAAAATTTGGAACTAATACCTAGAAAAACCCTCTCACAAGAAGGCGGGAGAAAAGCCCATAGAAGACAATTACAGCTTCCCACTTCTTCCTAGCAGTGGATTACTGAATGATGAGAATTTTCAAACTGTCCTTTCCTCCTGTTGAGCTACACCTCCTGAGAGCACATTTTGGAATCAGCTGCAATAAGGACAGACTAAATGCGTTCCAGGAGGTGTGCAGCAAGATGTCTCAGCCCTGATTTCCAAAGTTTCTGCTCAACCTGAACTTCAGAAGCTCTCTCAAGAGCCCAGCAGCAATTTGCATGAACCAGTATGGCAGAATTCCCACCACTCCACACACAGTTGTGCCTGTCCTTTCTTAACTGTCTCTGATCTCTGGGTTTGGATCAGTTGCAGCCTGTCAAATATTTTTCTTAGTTTCTGCATTAGGTTTTTGGGTTTGGGGTGGGGGGGTGTGGGTTGTTTTTTTTAATTGATTGCCACATCTCCAAAGAAACGGGACCTGGCAGAAGAAGATGGCACAGGATCCCATCATTAGCACTAAGCCACATCCTGCCCAGATTTCACAGCAAGATTAACACAGGGATCTAACCTTGCGGGTATGTTGGGTTTCCAGGACTGTCGGTGGTTGAAGCAAAACATGCACAAGCTTTGTACCAGTTCCAAAACACCCAATCACTCTCCACTTGGGAAATGCACAAGGCATGCAAGTCTAGACAAAATAAAGTAAGCCTGCATGCATTTTATATCTCAGTTTCCCTACCACTCTTAGGTCAGCGACCTAAAGATCAGAGCCCTCTAATAAAATCCCTACTACGGGCAGCTACTCTTCCAAAACCTGAAGGCTGCTTCTCCCCTGTGTAGACAGCTTCTCTGTTCTTCATCCCGTTCCAAAATTAACTCCAAAACCCTGCTAAGAAAGCCAGCCTTTGTTCCTCTCAAACATCCAAACCTTTCACATCTCTGCCTTCACGCAGTCTCCATTCCTCTACTACAGCTCCTCTTCCTCCATTTCAGTCCTCCAAATGTCATTGCTACCAGTAAGCTGAAGAAAAGTGGGGGTTTTGGACACAGTCGTGCTACTACCTTGAACAATCCCCTTCTGACAGAAAGCCATCATGGTTTAATGGCCTCCACTGTCACTAGCCAGGGAGATATAAGTCTCAGCCCTGACAGCAGATGGCTGATTCACACAGGCTGACGTTCAGCGATTCAACGATGATATGATCACGCTTAGCCTATGAATTATAAAAGCAGCAATTCCATGAAGCATGACTTAAAATTCCAAGGGACCAAAGTATTTCAGAGTCTGAACTTCAGATCTGGGTCAAAAAGGTGTCAGCTGTGGATCTGCAGAATTTTAATCATCTCACCAGACTGTAACTTTCTTTCTCACAAATAAATGATGTTCGGAGGGCCCAAAGGCATGAGCCGTGGCATGCAAGGCACAACTCTGTCACAGGAGCCTGGATGGGCCACCAAAACACTCACTCCTCCTGTTCAGTGCAGAAGAAACTCTTGCAGGGTCTAGACAGAGAGTAAACTGATGTCTGACATATTTTGCTGACTCTGCACTTGGGCAGAAGAAGTAAATACTTTTTTTTTTTTTCCCCCCCAACTATGTCCTATAGTAATTAGTTATAGAAGACTAAATCAAGTAATTCAGTTGTTCTGCAGTAATCATGTGTAGGTATGGTGATGATATGGTCACCACTTCTCACCATGGAGCACAGAAAAGCAAGCAAAAGGTGCCAAGGAAATAAGCACCTAAAAGGGAGAGCGAATGTTTATTTTTACTAGCCCAAAAGTAAACATCTCCTTCTATTACACAAGAGCACCCTCAGCTGAAAGCAAGGATTTGACATTGCTTGCTTAGCCTAAACAAAATGTTACTGACTTACTGTCTCTCTTAGTGGTTTTCTCTGTGTTCCTCGTGCTGCACAACAGTTTAAAACTAAGTGTCACGCAATGCTGAATGAGCTTTTTACTTTACAGCTCAGCAGCCAGCATCTCATTTTCAAGTAATTTTTCTCATTAGGCAGAACAGGAACATTAACTGTGTCTTGACCCATTCAGGCATGCTGGCTACTCTGGGCATCTCACTTCTCTCCCTCTTACTTTCCCAACTCTTCCACCTAAGAGAATTCCTTGAAACCAATCTGTTGCCACAAAGAGATTGGGCATAAATTATTAGCAGCACTGAGCTATAGCTATGCATACAGATAGATACCTACACAGATACATCAACACATACTTAAATAGAATTGCTATCAAACCTGTGTCAAACAGGAGTGTGCTGTTGTGGTTTGTCTTACAGTATGGCTGAAATGGTACTGGCACAGATGGCATCATTAACTTGACCCAAGTATTCCTCTCCTGGCAAAAGATTTGTTTGTTTGAATTACATTTACCTTTCTGGAAGTTTCAGAAAGAGATCCTGTCTAGTTTCAACATCCAACACAACATAATGAGATCCTTGAAGTCCAGAGAGTCAGGAGATTCTTCCTTTTCCTTCTGGTTGAGAATATCGAGTGTGGTCTACAAGAAAAAAGAAAGCAGGAGGGGTGGAAATAAAGTTTAGCAGGAAAGTATTGGGTCAGTATTTTGCAAATCCTTACAGAACACAGCGCTGACCCCAGAAGATCAGTCACTCACTGCTGGGTTTCCAGTGAGAATCCAAAGCAGATTTTCTTTTTCCATAATATCTCAGCAGCTCACACCAAGGGTTTGTTTTTCCTTTCTCAGATATTCTCTCTCTGTCTCTCTTCACTGTGTTACACACAAAGACACCAAAATGAAATGCCTGATGTTCTCCCACTTCTTTTTTTTTCTTTTTTTTTTAACTCTAATGTACAAGTTTTGCATTTTCTGCTACAAAATTAAATTTGGCATCAGGATATTTGTAACTCTTTGTTTGAACTCGCCGAGGAGTATGGTTACAGTTTCTGTGCTGCGAAGTGCTAACACACTTCACAAAAGCAAGAACAACCCCTCAAACACGAGCAAAACCACGACGAAAGATTGAGTATCCTTTCTCCTTCACTTCTAACAATCAGCTTCAATTAACCGATAGCTATTGGAGAGTAATTAAACTAAGAACTCAGTAGCTTTGTCAAGCAAACAGGGTTTAGTCTGGAAACAGCTGTGAAAAGTTCAGCAAAGTTTATTCTCAGCAGTGTTCTGCCGACCCTGGGATTTCCACTTCTCCAGGGAACATCTCTTTCTCTGGATAGCACTTTGAACATCTAACTTTGCAGAAACTCACGCTGTATAGCCTCATCATCATCCAATGGCTGAGGATGGAAGAGACCTTAGACATCATCTACTCCAACCCACAGCAGATGGGCACAGCAAATTACATTTGCTTGCTCAAGGCCTCATTCAGCCTGACTTTGAACACCTCCATGGAGGAGCCATTCGCAACATCTCCAAGCAACCTACTCCAGGGTCTCACAGAACTTCTTCCTAAGATCCAGTCTAAACCTCCTCTCCCTCAGCTTCAAACCATTTCCCCTTGACTTGTTGCTAGAGGTATTTTGCTACAGCTGCCAGAGCACCCAAAGCCGTGGTCAGCTCTGGTTTCAGCTGGATCTTTCTAGCTCTTTCAGCAATAGCAAGCAAGCCACAGAAGCTTTGCCTCCTATTTCTCAGGCATGTGTGTGCCTCTCTCTCAGTACCCAGGCCGCCGTGCCAATATGTAGGATTAAACTTTTTCCAAGGTTGAATAAGCCACCATCTGTCTATCTTGTGTGGTGCTGTGCGCCATCCGGGAGACTTGTCCCTCAGAGCATGTTTCTACCATATGTCACTCCTGAGTGATCAGTTATGCCAAGACATTGGGGAAAAAATGACTAAGTCAAGCTGGAAAACCCTTTCCGAATTCCAGAGGAGCTCTGCCAAGCCTGTATTTGCAAATAACTTTGCATCCACCCTTTTTAGCATATAGTGCGTGGAACAATAAATAACCTCTACCCAAGCGGACAAAACAATTCTTTGGATGATCTACCTGCCCTCCCATTGTCCAGAACTGAGGTACACAGAACCACACACACAGAATCAACCAAGATGGAAAAGACCTCTGAGATCATCAAGTCCAGCCCATCACCTAACACCATCTAATCAACTAAGCCACGGCACCAAGTGCAGCATCCCATACAGCCACTTTCTAAACACTCCTAGGGATGGTGCCTCCACCACCTCCCTGGGCAGCCCATTCCAAAGCCAATCACTCTTGCTGTAAAGAACTTCTTTCTAATATCCAAACTAAGCCTCCCCCAGCGCAGCTTGAGACTGTGCCCCTCGTTCTGCAACTGGTTGCCTGGGAGAAAACACCAGCCCCCACCTGGCCACAACCTCCTTTCAGGTGGTTGTAGAGACCACGGAGGTCTCCCCTGAGCCTCCTCTTCTCCAGGCTAATCAACCTCATCTTCCTCAAGTGTTCCTCACAGGGCTGTGCTCCAGCCCCATCCCTAGCCTCGGTGCCCTTCTCTGGACGTGTTCAAGCATCTCAACATTTTCTCTTACTGAGGGGCCCAGAACTGGACACAGGACTGAAGGTGTGGCCTCACCAGCATGGAGTACAGGAGCAGAAGGACTGCCCTGGTCCTGCTGGCCACACTGTTCCTGATACAGGCCACCTTTTAATGAGCCAAGAGATTCAGGTATGATGCATCTTCAGCAAAAATATAAGGAACTTTGGGAGTTGAAAGGAAAAAACCAGATGTAAAGAAGAGGTTTCAAGAAAGGCTCTACTTGGCATTCTAAAGCCATGATAAATTAGTAATTCCTTTCAAAAGACTCAACTGAAAACTCCTAAGGAACTGACTGCAAGGCTTTTCCCTAATAGCAGCTGTATCTCAAATGCTCACCTGCATGCAAAGTGATCACCTAAACCAAGTGTTAAACCACTGATATATCACAGCTCGTGCAATTAGAATTTGTCTAATAAGGAATATGACTCTATTCTATTTTAGACTTAAAGAACCATTTTATGTTCCAATTCCTCAATTATTAAATTAAAACCCAAGCCAGCATTGTTCTCATGGCCAGCTCAAGGCTGCTCATTTACATAACTGACTTTCAAGGGCACTTGGCTGTGCAGCAATTAATACCAGCAAAGAAACTACCAGACCTGCTACTTAATGTTAAAAGAAGACGTTCTTGAGAGCATTAAATGAAGAGAGAAATTAGTAAGTCATGATTTCAGCCTCTCTGAGTAAGTTTAACAGGAGAAAGAAATCTTCTCCTAAGGGCAACAGTAGAAGCATGAAATGTTGGGAGACAAATTCTAGGAATTACTGCATTGAGTGACAGAAGTGAAATGAGGAGCAGTACTCAAGTCCAGGAGAGATCATTCACAAAGGTTTGAGGATCCTTTGTGTTTTGCCTTTAGAGCAAATGATAGCAAAAAAAGGGGAAGATGTGAAGCAAGAATTCACTACAGCCCATTAGAATTTGGAGAAGAAAATGCAACAAAAGAGCAGAAAAACTTCATGCTAGGCAAAGAAAACCTGCACTGAAAAAAAAGTGATTATTAAAGGAACATGAGATAAATTATACTCCTGAATGGAGGTTTTGTTTTGTTTTTTTTTTAATGTACCTGATTTAAATAATCTCCTAGCATCAAAGAGTGAAGCTTGCAAAGGTAGGAATGGTTAGGTGGTAATCAACTGTTTAAGGCATGAGGCAGTGAAAGTCTCTTACTGGAACATTGACTAGTGGAATGGAATGAAGAGAGGAAAGTAAAGACAGAACACCTAGGCAAAACTGGACCACTTGCCTACACAACACACCAAAGCTTTTTGAAGCCAGCATCACTTCTGAAAGGCTTGGGTCTCTCCTGGCCTGCTCTGACAGCCTGAGGTACTCCTGATGCTCAGCCAGGAGAGCCTGGGATGCTGGGCACCAGCTCTCTGCTCACCCTTCTTACCCCAAGAGGAAACAGACCAACACCTGCTCTGACTCAAGTCCCCCTTGCTTCTCCAGAGAAACTTTACTGTGGCCTTTCAGTGTTTAAAGGGGGCCTATGTGAAAGGTGGGGACAGACTTTTTAGAAGGGCCTGTAGTGACAGGACAAGGAGCAATGGTTTTAAACTAAAAGAGGAAGATTTGGACTACACAGAAGGAAGACATTTTTTACAACGTGGGTGCTGAAGCCCTGGCATAGGTTGCGCAGAGAGCTGGTAGAAGCCTCATCTCTGGAAATATTCCAGGTCAGGCTAGACAGAGCACTGACCAACCTGATCTAGTTGAAGATGTCCCTGCTCACTGCAGGGGGTTTGGACTAGGTGACCCAAAACATTTTATGGTTTTTGCATCCATTTATAGGTCCAAATAATCTTCCCTCTGGAATGCAACATGATTTGTGTGTATCACTGACTCAGAGGGCTGCAAATGGGGACAAGAGGAGGAAAGGCACATCTATCAAAGCTGCCAATTAAGAAAATCCTTATTCTAGATGAGCACTTGCACTGTGAAGCTGGTAAACAGCTTCCTCACAGAAGGAGCAGCTAAGCAGATTCTGCACTACCATCTCTTGATAGGAACTACAGCAGAAACTGTTCATTTTCCTACAGCACAACTCCAAAGATCCCTACTTACCTATAAGGATAAACCAGAAAGTAAACACTATAAGGAGGGAAACATTAAAAAATAAAGATGGATTTCCCCCCCCACCCCCCAGTCCCTTTATGTTCACATGGAATGGTTTAGGTTGGAAGAGACCTCAAAGATCAGCCAGTTCCAACCCCCCTGTGCCATAGGCAGGGACACCTCCCACTAGATCAGGTCACTCAAGACCTCATCCAGACTGGCCTTGAACACCTCCAGGCAGGGAGCAGCCACAACCTCCCTGGGCAACCTGTGCCAGTGTCTCACCACCCTCACTGTGAAGAACTTCTTCCTAACATCCCATTCAAATCTCCCCTCTGCCAGTTTGAACCCATTCCTCCTCGTCCTGTCATTACAAGACCTTGAGAACAGTCCCTCCCCAGCCCTCCTGTAGGCCCCCTCAGATACTGGTAGGCTGCTAGAAGGTCTCCCCGAAGCCTTCTCTTCTCCAGGCTTAAAAGCCCCAACTCTTTCAGCCTGTCCTCATAGCAGAGGTGCTCCAGCCCTCTGAAAAGGCTTAGAATTTGTCACCTGTTTGTTCCACACAGGAGTGGAGATACAAGCAGGAATACTACCCATCTTTAGAGAACTTATGTTTGAGTTTGGTTTAATCACTGTTGAGTTCCTCAGAAATGCTTGGCACACACGGACAGCATTAACTTGTTCCACTTCAAACACGAACCAAGCCTCAGCATCCACTGTCGTTCCGAGCATCTTTTTAGGAAACTCTCCTCGGTTCACAAGCTCTGGATTCCAACACTCACATGCAAAACCATTCTTCTAGGAATAATTTCACTCTGAGGTATGACTAAATGTTTCTGTTACATGAATGCAAAACTTAACTGAGACAGGTGACAATAAATACATGATCAGGACACATAAAAGGCAGCAACAGTGGAATTTCCAGAGGAAACCTCAATTGAGGGGATGACTGTGGAGACTGTTTACAGACAACAAAGGCTCTCGGAGCACAAGGCCAAGCACGAAGAGGTGTTATGTTCTCCCAGCCACCCATCTGTGAGGTTATCTCATATTTTCCCAAATCCATTCATCAAAGTTTGTGTCCCGGAGGAAACTCAGGGCCCTAATTGAGCTTCTTTCACTGACCAAGGCGTAAGGGAGAAAATCTGGGTTGGTGGGAAGCTACCAAACATCACCAAAAGCTGCAAAGCTGCCAGTCCTCTATGTGTTGGTTTGAGCTAATTGGAGAATTTGAGTGAGAAATTAGACTATTGGCTGAGAGAGATAAACACAGTGTGTCACTTCACTGAGTTTCACTGAGAAAGGAGAAAAAAAAGTTGTTTTAAGAGATGTTCTCAAAACATGCAGATAGGCAGTCTGCCTCGGTTTGTGTCTGGCTGTGGCTGCCTTCTCCTTTGTCTCTTGGTCTTGCTGGATAATTTCAGAGTAAAATCACTAAAACGACTAACTTTTCCTCCTACCACTAATCTCTCTGATCTTCAGCTTATCTGCAGCATCATCAGGTGGTGAGATAAGGCTGGGGAAGGGGAGAAAGGTGGTAGGGGGGAGTTTGGTTACCCTCTCTTGGGGATTTTGGTCTCCGGGAGGGGTGTGATGTCTGTATTACCTTTTTTTACTGTATATTTCTGTAAATATCTGTTACATCTTGTAAATATCTGCTTGTATATTTGCATTGCTGTAAATATAAAGCTTCATTTATTAACTTCCAGTGTTCCTGACTTTTAGCCTGGGTTTATAAAAGGTGGGGGGGCAGGGAACTGCTTAACCCACCACACTCTAATATAAAGTCCATTCCACAAGTGCTACAACAGAAAAAGTCTTTCTTGCTCAAAGCATTAATGCAAGATTAAACCAAAGTGCTGTCCCTTTTTACCATCAGTAATCATAAACTAACTCTACATGCAATGTGAAAGTACCTTGGAGTTGATCGAGTTACCTTCATTAGGGGTGCAAAAAGAGGGACGGGGAGGACAGTTTGCTTTTTTCCAAGCACAGAGATAAAGCAGTTTTCCTCACCTCTCTTTCCTCTTCTCCACTCCCCCCCTTCCTCTACACAAAAGCCAAGAAAATCTGCCATTGCTTTAGGTCAAAGGAAAAACAGGCCCAGCTGCCGCAAGCCAAACAACGTACAGGTTTGCTATCTCCCCTGCTGTTTTGGCTCGAGCTCTTCAGACTGGAAAATTCGGAAGCACGATCTCCCAAGCTCTGTAAATGCCAGAACCATCTAAGAGGAAAATAGGACAAGGCCACCCCCAGGCAAGTTTGTACTAAAATCTGCTGGCTGCAAGGCAAAAATACAGTAAACATCGCATAGGGACAGACTGCTCCTTGGAAAATATTCCACAAGAACAATATAGCTTCCAAAGAAAGGCTGTGCTGAGGGGACTTCTGGAAGGGAAAAAAAAAAAAAAATAGCAGAAAAAAAAAGAAAGCAATGTTTTAAGATCCTTATGAGGAGTCTGCAAGCTAATGGCACTCTCAGTGACAAACTATGTGACAGGCAATATGCTTTTGACTTTAATCCAAAGAAAAAATGCAAAAGCAATGTGGAATGCTCCCTACAAAGTGGTAGCAAATTTGGTATCCCAGAATAGTTGTGCAGCTCACCAAGGAAATTTAACTTTTGACAACTGATTTTGTGGAATAAAAGAAGCAGTAGTAAGCAATTAAACCATCAATATCATCAGTTGGTCTCTTCAGGAAGAACAAGCCCAGTGAAATTCTTGCAGCCCTTGAGAGATGAACTTTGCAACTGATTTCTGTATGCTTTAACGTGCTCTATACTGACTCAACCTAGAAAAACAAGCCAAAAACAGAAGTTGAAACATCCTTTTTTCCTGTGTAGCTCCAATTTGCAGTAGCAAGAAGCTAAACAACATGCTCTCCACCAGATGGCTGAAATAAAAAGAACACTCTTTCTGATTAATTAGGAAACAAATGAATCTGCTGTTAGCACAACAAGTTACCATCAGGAAACCTGGGCTCCCATCAAACCTTGGTATTCCTGCTCTCTCTGCAACTCTGCTCAGGACAGCTCAAGATTGGTCTTTCATTTCAGAAACATTACACACACAACTGCATCACGTGTAAGTATCACTACCACACACTGCCTAACTGAAAAGGCTCTTTTCAGAGATGAATAATGCTGCAAAAGAGAGAAGTTTCCTAAAAGACAAAGCACCCATCAGAACAGGCATGCATGAAGGTCTCCTTGTGCAGCGGAGAATCACAGCAGGCAGAGTTGCCAGGTACAACACCACATCCCTCATCAGGGTTCAGTGAACAATGGAGGCTAATGCATGCACACTTAAGCTCTCCAGCTGCTCCAGGAAACAGAAATCCCCAGATCAGCTATAGCAAGGATGTCACAGCACAAGCAGCATGGTTCCCTGATGAGGCTGCCAAGGGTGACTGTGAATATCTCGAGTGAAGGTTCAGAACACAGTGCAGGCACTGGGGATGGAGCAGAGGAAGGCAGGGAACACCCAGAGCATGCACAAAACACAGGCAAATGCAGGCACTTAGAACATGAATATAATGCATGGTGTTGCTGAGGTGAGTGACCTCCTCCAGAAGAAGGAAGTTGAGCTCGCCCTACCCAGGGAGGTGCAAGGGGTTGCCACTAACAGCTTTCAGTGTTGTCACTATCCCTTTGCTTCCCCTGGAAGAGCTAACTGCTCTTTCAGCAACATACAGCAGGAGCACCACAACTGGGAAAGGCACGTTCAAGCAAACAGTGCTCTGTTGCTAAGGTGAGGATACTGAGGCAGAAAGCTTCCAGCTTCTTCACACAAATAACTGCCTTTTGCACCAAACCTGGGACTATATTTCAGTAACAGTGGTTAAAGAAGGACCACTTCAGAAGCAGCTGCCAATGCACTGAGAAAGAACCTGTCATATTCCAGGGCTACGTGGGCACACAGCACAAGGGCTACAGCACAATTTCAACCCGTGTGCCTAAAGAGGCATCATGCCTTAGTGAGAATCCAGACTGCAAACAAACCCATACCACTATCACTTAATAAGCACACAAATGAAATTCTCAAATGTGCTGAGAATTATCTTCTAGGGACAAAGGGAATGGTGAAGACACTTTCTAGTAAGTAGATCCAAGACTGCTTTTTGAAAACCCAAGTAAAGGTGCTGGAGCATGTCCAAAGAAGGACAAAGAAGCTGGTGAGAGCTCTAAAGCACGAGTCTTATGAGAAGCAACTGAGGGAACTCAGGTTGTTCACCCTGGAGAAAAGGAGACTCAGGGTAGACCTTCTCACTCTTTACGACTCCCTGAAAGAAGGTTGTGGTGAGGCAGGGGTCAGTCCCTTCTCCCAGGGAACAAGTAGTAAGCCAAGAGTTGTGCCAGGGGAAGTTTAAGTCAGATGCTGTGCTGGTTTGAGTTAATTGGAGAATTTGAGTGAGAAATTAGACTATTGGCTGAGAGAGAGTTAAACATACAGTGTCACTTCACCAAGTTTCACTGAGACAGAGGGAAAAAAAAAATGTTTTGGGAAATGTTCTGAAAACATCCAGATAAGCCAGTCTGCTTGCAGAGGGCCAGTCTGGCTTGGGTCTGTGCTGGCTCTGGCAGCTTCTTTCCTTTGTCTCTCTGCCTTTGAACTAATTCAGAGTTTAAATCACTAAACCTACTAACCTTTTTCTCCTACCACTAAATCTCTCTGATCTTCAGCTTATCTGCAGCATCATCAAGTGGTGAGATAAAGCTGGGGGAAGGGGGGAAAGGTGGTAGAAGGTTTTGGTTGCCCTCCTCTGGGGATTTTGGTCTCCAGGAGGGGTGTGGTGTCTGTATTTCTTTTTTACTGTATATTTCTGTAAATATCTGTTATATCTTGTAAATAATTGCTTGTATATTTGCATTGCTATAAATACAAAGCTTCATTTATTAACTTCCAGTGTGTTTTTCTGAGTTTTAGCCGGGGTTTTAAAAGGTGGAGGGGGCAGGTGACTGCAAACCCACTACAGATGCAAAGAACAATTCCTTCATCAAAATGGTTGTCAAGGCCTGGAACAAGTTGTACAGGAAGTGGTAGAGTCACCATCCCTGGAGCTATTTAAAAGGTGTATAAATGTGATGCCAAAGGGCACGGTTTAGGGGTGACCTGGCAGTGCCAGGTTAGTGGTTGGACTTGACAACCTTAAAGCTTTCTTCCAATCAAAACAACTCTATGATTCTGCTACATCCTCTTATGTAAATGAGGAAGCTGAGAGACTAAGAAAGATGGAAAAGGCTTCCACACACATTAAAAAAAGCATTCCCATCATTTTATACATATAGGGAGGCCACTTTCTTCAGCTAAATGACTTTATCTCACTTTTCCTTATAGGCTTGTGACAGTTACCTACTGCAGGGGATACAAGACTACACAGAGACTGCAAAGACCACAGATGTCCCAAAGTGCACCCCCCCATTACATCATAGCTACAACTACAGGCTTGATGGGATCTTTCTGAGCACATAGTGTCAGACCCATGTCAGTTTCCAGCTAACACCGGAGTCTTTGGCACAGTGCCTTAAGAAGATTCACTCCTCCTCTGTTCGCTTATACCTTTACTACAGTTAATGCCTTCTAGGGCTCTTGCTGGAAGAGACCATGAACAACCAAACCTGTGCACCCCCTCCCATCACTCACAATATTGCAGACCTCAGGAATATCCTCCAGTGTCTCTTCTTCTCATGATGAAGAGCCCCAGCTTTCCTTGTACACCCACCTGAATTCTGGAAAGCTCTGACAATGATCTGTAGGAGTTAAGAGGGAGGAATCCAGTTCCAATTATTCCCATATGTTCCTACATTAACAGTAGCCACAGCCCAGCCCTTAAATTTATGTTTGAAACCTGCAATGACTCCTCTCAGCAAAGTTCTTTCCTAACATCTACCTTAGCAGTATCTCTAACACCCTCATCTTTGAAATCACCACTTCCAGGCTCTTTGCATCTGGCTCAAGCATGGGAATGGTGGCCAGAAGCACGGAAGAGCACAGAACATAGGATGTGTCCTGGCATCCTCCATTCAGATTACATCTCACACCCAGTATAGTTTATCAACAAGCTAAAAAAACACCAA
>VWZI01014740.1:24335-64413 GCA_013396835.1 Psilopogon haemacephalus
AAAAAAGCAGCACAAAGGAAAAGTTCAACCAAGTGCAGCTTCGTCATTAAACTCTTTATTTGAGCTTCCCCTTATTGGTTTCATGATACTGGGAAGCAGAAAGCTCTGTAAACAGACTTGCTTAGTTTCCATGTCTGTTGCCAAATTTCCATCCTGTGGAACCAATTTTAAACAGGAAAAAAAAAAAAAAAAGAAAAAGTGTCTCTTCCCATCCTCAGTTCCTTGGTGTCATTCTTATTAAGGATACAGGGTGGAAACTGAATGGAAATGAACCAGTCACAGTGGGGTTCAAATCCAAATGTTAACTTTCCTTTGTAATTAAAAAAAAAATCCAGACCACTTTGATCTGTTCCTACTTTCCTGCAGCCAAGGAAAGTGTTTTTTGAAGTGAAGGTTGCCAGTGATGACTTTGTTATAAACTGGAGTTCACAGCTATTTTTATGGAATTTTGTCTCGGTAACTTCTAGCTCCAGCAGTTCTCATGAAAATATTTCCCAAACCATCAACTTGGCGAAGTATTTCCAGTAAAGCAAAATAATCCCCGGCTCCTAAATACAACTCTGCTTCTTTTTTTAAACTTCACTTTATCCTTCAGAAAACTGCTACTGCTTTCAAAATGGGAAAGGAAGAAAAGGGAGGAAGGAGATCAAAAAAAACCTGAGAACTTCAAGCAGGCTGTAGTATCTCTGGGTTACAGCAGATGTAGAACTGGAGACGAGGTATGGGACACAGTCTTCCACATATACACAAGTATTAATAGCAAAACAAAAAAGAGCACTGCAATTTGAAATAGTGTAGCACTTGCCTAGCAGAAAGCTCTCAAATAGATCCAGCCCTTGTGAGCCCATCCTGATGGTCAGAGCTTCCATTACAACATAAAAGACCTTGTGAAGAGGAAAGAAAAATCTGATGGACTTTGTATTATCACTTTGTTTAGTGCTGCTGGAGATGGGACTGCAAAGGAATCATTTATTATAACCCTGTTCATATCTGTCAGATGTTACACGTTTTATGTAACTATCACACATTTGGCAAACTCTTCCTACCTACCCATATGCCAAGGAAAAGCTCAAACTGGGGAAGAGAAACCTTCCTCCACAAACTAAATTTCCTCTTTAAGAGGAACTGTGAATTGCATCTAGGGCTCTGAGATCTCTGCGCTCTCATCTCTAGGACTGGTAACAGAACCAAGGAATGGTTTGCACTGGAGGGGACCTTTAGTGGTCATCCAGTCCAACCCACACACAATGAGCAAGGACATCTTCAACTAGTTCAGGTTGCTCAGAGCTGTCCAGTCTGACTTGGAATTTTTCCAGGCATGGAGCTTCCACCACCCTCCAACATTTCTTCTTTGTATCTAGGCTAAATTTACTCTCCTCCAGTTTAAAACCATCACCTCTTGTCCTGTTGCAACAGGTCCTACTAAAAAATTGTCCCTATCTTTCTTATAAACTCCTTCTAAATTATCAAAAGGCCACCATAAGGATCCCTCAAGCCTTCTCTTCTCCAGGCTGAACAACCCCAACCTTTGTAGCCTTTCTTCACAGCAGAGGTCCCTCTGGACCTGCTCTAACAGGTCCATGTCTTTCCTCTTCTGAGGACTCCAGAGCTGGACATTTCCACACAACCTAGAACTTGCAGATCTGCCTCTCTGGGAAGCAGAACTGTCCATCCTGTGCTTCACACACATCAATTGCAACAGCTCAACACAGAGAGAGTATGAGCACAGCAAGCCCTCATCCATGCACCCACAAGGGCTTTTCCAAAATCGAAGTGTCAGATATGTTTGCATGTTTGGACAGTCACAGAACCATAGGGGTTGGAAAGGATCTCTGGAGATAACCTAGTCCACACTCTTTGCTAACTCACTAGTGACCAGGTCCATTATCTAAAGCAGAATGAAAGGACATTTACATCCAGAACCCTGCCAGAGACTCAGGAGCAGTTAGCTGTGCAGCACAGCTACTCCCAGAGGCCAACCCGCACAGGACACACTGCTCTGCAGAACAGGCCCCCACTTCTGATCTCAAATTCAAACCTCATTCACCTCATGTAAGACAGCAAACTACGCTAGCTCCATAGGTGGTCTGGAAACTGGCACTTTCCAGCTTTTGATTGCAGTACACAGGGGGAAAATGGCAGCAGCTGTGACAAGTGGGAGCTGCCACCAGAATACCCCAGCAGAGGAATGAGAGGAGTGAATGGAGAAGCACGTAGGAAGCTATGGAGAAACAGAAGAGCACAGCAAAGAGCACTTACAGCACGACTTGAGAAAACAAACAGTTGCATATCTTGGCAAACACACGGCACAGGCAGCCCTCACAACACAACCCTGCCATCCTACCTCACGTCCTTCAGCAGGTTCAGCTGCCAGACAGAGCAGGAAATGTCCTTCACCTCTGTCAGCGACATGGACAGGGGAACTGAGCACACCCTCAGCAAGCTTGCAGAAGACACCAAGCTGTGTGCCACAGTCGACTTGCCAGAGGGCAGGGATCCATCCAGAAGGACCTGCACAGGCTGCAGAGCTGTGCCCAGCCCAACCTCATGGCATTCAACAAGGCCAAGGGTAAGGTCCTGCACCTGGGTGGGTGCAATCCCAAGCACAACTCCAGGCTGGGTGGCAAATGGCTGAGAGCAGCCCTGAGGAACAGGACTTGGGGGCTGGGGGTGATGAAAAGCTGAAGATGAGCCTGCAGTGCTAGTGCAGACCAGACAGCAATGTCCAGCCATGAAACGAGAACAGAAAAGGGGTTTCAGGTATTAGAAGACACAGCACTTGCTCTTTCTAAATCTAGAAATTAATTCTACAAGGAATTATGATGGAACAAGAGTGGAAAAGACAGTTGGATAGCAGGAGGTTGCAGCAGAAACCTGCAGGATACAAGTAATTTGTGACTGAACAGGTGCCAACTGAAGTCTAATGAAGGCCTTTGAGAAGAAAATGGGGAGCAAATCCCTGTACTGTCCCCTCCTGGTCCACCTCAGCACAGCCTCAGCACTCAATCTGAATCTGATGAGCAAGAGAAATCTTCAGTGAACAGAGCAGGGGGGAAAATGCCTTCATTTGTCAAATAAAAGGGACTGTAACTGCCTACAACCATGAAGTCCTGCCTGAGAAAGTACCAAGGCACTGGATATTAATTTCCAGAAGTTAAATTAAATTGACAAGCTCAGAGGAAGATTTTGGTTTTGCAGTGCCAGCTGATGCCCTGCTAGGTAAGAATCACAGAATGGCCTAGATTGGAGGGGACTCTAGAGATCATCTACTCCAACCCACAGCAGATGGGCAGGGACACCTCTCAACTACATTTGGTTGCTCAAGGCCTCGTTCAACCTGGCCTTGGAATGCCTCCAGGGAGGGAGCATCCACAACCACTATGGGCAACCTAACCCATTGTCTCACTGCCCTCATACTGAGGAACTTCTTCCTAACATCCAGTCTAAACCTAATCTCCCCCTCAGCTTCAAACCTTTCTCCCTTGTCCACTGCTAGACAACTTTATGAAAAGTCCCTTTCCAGCCTTCCTGTAGGCTCTCTTCAGGTACTGGAAAGCAGCTGTAACATTCCCCCAGCATCTTCTCCAGGCTGAACAACTCCAGCTCCCTCTGCCTATCCTCAGAGCAGAGGTGCTCCAGCCCTTGGATCATCTTTGTGGCTCTACTCTGGACTCTCTCCCACAGCTCTGTGCCCTTTTTAGGATGGTGACACCAGAACTGGATGCAGTATCTGAGGTGGGATCTCAGAAGAGCAGAGTAAAGGGGAGGAATTGCTTCTCTTGACCTGCTGGCCACATATGGTTCCTGGTACTGAAGCTCAGCACCCTGTGCCAGGGCCCAACACACAAATGGTTCCAAATGCCTGCAGAAGTGCAGTATGCTTCATGAACCCAAAACTCATGGAAATTAACAGCCACTTCTGGGTGGTTTGTTAGAGACAGGGAGTGTTTGAGAGTCCTGTGCTACACAGGCAGGATGCACAGAGTGGGGAGAACACTCCTGCTTTACAAACACACCAGGGGATGGATGACATCAAATCTGCAGCCTTTCTAAACCTTTCAAGTAAATTATAAATATGATGCACACTTAAACTAGTGCTCAAGCAACAAGTAACTCCAGTGTTGTCTCGTAACTGACACAGGCACAGCAAACAAAGCTATCAACTCACCCCTGGGTTTCCAACAGCCAATTATTTAATCCTTGCTCCAGCAAGCATGAAGAATGTAAATTAAGGTATCCTGACTTTAAAACCCACTGCATCTTGTCTCTAGACAGTTTATAATCTTCTTCCAAATTCAGGTTTTAAGCTACTCAATAATTATACAGTCTGAACTTTATTTAAGTCTGTACTAGGTTATGTGGCAAGGTTTTGGTACCAGAAAGGCTACAGGGGTGGCTTCTGGGAGAAGCTGCTAGAAGCTTCCTGCATCCAGGTGGAGCCAAGGCCAGACAGCTCCAGGATGGACCCACTGCAGGCCAGAGCTTAGCCCATCAGGAACAGTGATACAACCTCTGTGATAATGTATTTAAGATGAGGGGAAAAGTTGCTGAGCAACAGAAGCTAGAAGAAAGGAGCAAGAATGTGAAAGAAATAACTCTGCAGACACCAATATCAGTGAAGAAGGAGGGTGAGAAGGTGGTCCAGGCACCTAACAGAGATCAGCCTCTAGCCTGTGGTAAAGACCATGGTGAGGTAGTCTCTCCTCCTGCTTGCTGGCAGGACTTGTGATCCCAGTGGCAATCCACACAGTTCCTTCCTCCCTGAAGGACTATGCTCTGTGGAAGGAACCTTGGTGGAGAAGCTTTTGAAGAACTGCACTCCATGGAAAGGACTCATACTGGAGCTGTCTCCCATGGGTGAGACCCCTCACTGTTGCAGGGGAAAGACTGTAAGGAATCTTCTTCCTGAGAATGGAAGGAGCAGAAAGACTGTGTGTGATGAACTGACCACAACCCCCATTCCTCATCTCCCTGCACCACTCAGAAGGAGAAGGCTGTGAAAATCAGAAGTGGAGCCCAGGTAGAAGAGAGAGGTGGGGGGGAAAGTATTTTAAGATTTAGCTTTTATTTTTCTCATTACCATACTCAGATTTGATGGGTAATAAACTAAAGTAATTTTCCCAAGTCTGTTTTGCCCTGTGACACTAATTGCTGAGTGATCTCCTTGTCCTTATCCCAGCCCATGAGCCTTTCATCGATCTTCTCTCCCCTGCCTGACTGGGGAAGGGAGTGACAGAGCAGCTTGGGGGAGCACCTGGCATTTGGCCAGGATCAACCCACCACAAAGCCCTACAGAGATTTCAGAAACAATGCCCTCAACCCTGCAGATTGAGTTCAGCCCTAATGAGAATTCCATTCTCCTGCGATTTAAGAAGTTTCTCTTCTAAGATTCCTCTTTGTAGGTGTGTAGGAGTCTGTGCTTTGAACCTTCTAAAAGCAAACAACCTTACATAAAAGAAATCAGACCACCTTCAAGAGCTATGCAACACACTCAGTGGAAGGAAACCTGATAAGAAATTGTTTCATGTGGATATTGTGCAGTTCTACCTAAGCATTGCTACAGAAAAAGCCCAAATAAATAAGTTTAAAACTCAATCAAATGTTTGGGGGTTTTCAAATTTAAATTTAGGAAAATAGATACTTGGCAAACTGTCTGCAAGGACTCCAGATTTTTCCCCATATGCAGCTGTTATGCACATTTTTAACACAATTGCATCTCAGTACATCAAAAGCTACTCCCCTTACACTGTATATTACACTTCATATGCTACATTAACTATTCATTTGATACCTACATATTGCATTTATTCTGCAGACTGCATCTCATGTTCTACACATCCTGCTACTCTGCTACTGAAGACCTTTTTCAACAGGGCAGTCACACTGACTTGTGCATTTCATTTACCACAGGATGGCTTAGGTTGGAAGGGACCTCAGAGATCATCTACCCCAACCTCCCCACCATGGGCAGGGATGCCTCTCAAGTACGTTTGGCTGCTTAAGGCCTCATTCAGCCTGGCCTTGAACACCTCCAGGGTGCAGACATCCATGACCTCCCTGAGCAACCTGTTCCTGTGTTTCACCACCCTCACTGTAAAGAATTTCTTCTAGTATCCAGTCTAAATCTGCCCTCCTCAAGCTTCAATCCATTCCCTCTCATCCTATTACTACCAGACTTTGTTAAAAGTCCCTTCCCAGCTTTCTCACAGGCCCCTTTCAGGTACTGGAAGGCCACTACAAAGTCTCCCTGGATGATTCTCCTCTCCAGGCTGAAGGGACAGTCAGCAAACCAGCACAAGAATCACCTGCAGCAATTAATGGGGGTGATGATCACCAGGAAAACAGTGCAGTAAATCATATGGGTGAAAAAAACCAACAGTTTTATGCATCTAGACTATCTCTTTTTAAGTGGCTTCATCTTAAACACCTTCATCATTAAAGAGTTTTACTTGTGAAACCACCTGAAGAGGGAAGGAAAAAGTGATTTACTGGTAACTGTGTCTGAATCTTTCGGCATCTTATAAAAGCCTGAACCACCAATCTTAAAACGACTCCACGTGCTGGAAGATCACAGTTCCACTTGAATTGTTTTAACCTACCAGTAACGTTTCCAAACGACTTTCTCTTGTCACATCATTTTCAGCTTTGACTTTTCTGATGTCCGCTTAGCAACTTGGGGTTGTTTTTCTGATGTTCGTTTAACAAACAAGTCCAGACAGCTGCTTTCCCTGTTCCTGTCACTAGGCTTTTGCTGAGTAGCAGAGATAAAATGATTACAATAAAACTGGGAAACGTTTGAAAACATAAATTACGACAAAGATTTCTGCATCCTCAGTATATGGAACTGCTTCCAATGTAGTCAGCTCTACGCAATAGTTAGGACTGATTATGGTACTTGAAAGTGTGACTGGTACCAACACAACTTCCAGTGATGAAAACATCTGTGCAAAGAAGAGCCACGTGAGGAGGAAGGGTTAAAAACATGGAAAAGGGAACAGAGCACGTTCAAAAAGCTTTGGAAACTGCAAACGCAGGCAGTGAAGTGAAAATGTATTTTATAAAAACACCGACTGTTTCCCCAGACAGTTAAATGGTTTTGTTAATGGATAACACTTCCTTAACATTCAATTTCCACATGGAAACATTAAGAGAAGGCAACAGGGGAAAAGCCAGCAGGTGACATATAAAAAAACTGCCCGCTCTTCTCTGTCCATGGACAACTTTTTCTTCTCTGGAGCATCTACAGAAAAGATATTTTAAGATCACTGATTCTCACTTGAACCTGATGATCTTAAAGATCTTTGCCAACCGAAACAACTTTATGATTTTATGACTCTGACTATGACACAGCATCAATGCAGAGAGAAGGCTCTAACTAGAAGCTTAAATCCAAGAGAGTGCAGACACTTGCCTTGTGTGTGCACTGTCACTGCGAATCAGGCACCAGCTGACAACTTGAAGCCCTGGCTTGCAGTCTCACCATTCAATCACCCATCCAACCTCATCAATTGAGCACGGCAGTAACACCTGTCCCCTCCAGCTTAAATGACAGCAAAACCCTGGGTTGCAATCACAGGTCATCTTCAAACCACACTTGCCATTAAGGATGGGTTTGTTCCAAACCGATTGTTGAGACTTATTCTAATGTAATAATTCTCTCTGCCTGTGGCACAGGGGGGTTGGAACTGGATGATCTTTGAGGTCTCTTCCAACCTAAACCATTCTATGATTCTAACTCCTCCATTTAACATTGTTTAGGAGAAGGTATCAAAATGAGGATAAGGAATAAGTTGTTGTTTCTTAGGAATAAGTTAACAATAAACAGCATTGGGTAGAATGCAAAGTTACATGGTTCCAGTTCAAATACTTTGACAAAAATAAGGTCCTCGAGATGAACTTCCACAGCTGAAGCTATAACTAATACTAATCTGTGTTGCCTTACAGAATCATACACTGCTTTGGGTTGGAAGGGACCTTTAAAGACCATCTAGTCCAACACTCCTGCAGTGAGCAGGGGCATCTTCAACTAAATCAGATTGCTCAGAGCCCCACCCACCCTGACCTGGAATTTTTCAGGCATGGGACTTCTACTACCTCTCTGGGCAGCCTAAGACAAAGTTTCACCATCCTTATCCTAAAAAAAAAAGTCTTACTTCTATCTAGCCTAAATCTCCTCTCTTTTAGTTTAAAACCATCATCCCTTGTCCTGTCACAACAGGCCCTGCTAAAAATTTTTTCCCTGTCTTTTTTACAGGCCCCCTTTAAGTAGTGAAAAGTCACAGTAAGGTCTGTGACTTACCACAGCCTTCTCTACTCCAGGCTGAACAACCTCAGCTCTCTCAGCCTGTCCTCAAGGCAGAGAAGTTCCAAGCCCTCTGATCATTTTTGTGGCCTCCTCTGGACCTGCTTCAGAAATTAACAGGCTTATTATAACCTGAACTACTTGAACAAAACACAGCCTGTCTCAAATCATCCTGGACATAAACATTTGTAAAATAAGCCAACACATAAACAACAACATAGGCACATTTTAAAAGCCAGCACCTCACTTACATGCAGCACGTACATGTAAAATGCATTCTTTGTTCTAAATTTGCCAAAGGAGGATTTTGCTCTTTATTGCCCTTCTCCAAAAACAACTGAGCCGTAGTTATCCTTTCTTTCCATGAAACCTGAGGGGCAACCACGGACTAAGTCAAAGTGTGACCTCAGAGGATGGAGTCAGTGGAAAAGTAATAGGAAGAAGAGTCACATTTCTGTAGAAAGTGTAAAAGTGAGAATCACCACTCCAGTGAGAGGACAACTACCCCTGGAGCTCATTCACCTGTTTTTAAGCACCAAGAACTCCTCAATAAAAGGAGCTCAAACGCAACAGAGAGCACAGCAGCATCTCTGAGAAACAACAAACAGAAAGACAGATTCACTGCTAGGTAAGAGAAGCAGAATCAAATCTCTTCTAACATCATTTGCTTTGTTTTATTCCACAGCAGCTGAGGACGTGCCTGGAGGATAAGTGGAAGTTAGTTTGTTCTCTCACATGGCCAGACATGAGGCACGGCGCTTCCTAAACTCCACCAAGCTGAAACAAAATCCTGGCCACTCGGTGCAGGCATTTCACAGAATCAATCAGGTTGGAAAAGACCTTTGAGATCACCAAACCTGGGCTATCACCCAACACCATCTAATCAACTAAACCTCACCCAGTCTCCTTTTAAACACCTCCAGAGACAGTGACTCCACCACCTCCCTGGGCAGCCCATTCCAATGCCAACCACTCTTGCTGTGAAGAAATCTTTCCTAACATCCAGCTTAAACCTCCCCTGGCACAGCCTGAGCCTGTCTCTCCTCATTCTGTCACTGATTGCCTGAGAAGAGCCCAACCCCACCTGGCCACAACCTCCTTTCAGGTAGTTGTAGAGAGCAATGAGCTCTGCCCTGAGCCTCCTCTTCTGCAGGCTGCACACCCCCAGCTCCCTCAGCCTCTCCTCTTGGGGCTGTGCTCCAGGCCCCTCCCCAGCCTTGCTGCCCTTCTCTGGACACAAACATCTCAGCATTTTTCTTACACTGAGGGGCCCAGAACTGGACACAAGACTCAAAGTGTGGCCTAACAGGTGCTGAGCATGGGGGCAGCACTATTCCTAGCCACACTATTCCTGATACAGGCCAGGACACCATTGGGCATCATCACGAGTTGGTTTGTCTCTACCACACCCTCCTCACCACCTTCCTAAGCACATCCATCTCAAACATCTGGTTGCAGCTGCAGAAAATACAAGCACAGAGTTCTGTGGCTGCATATGAACACCACCAAAACTTCTTTTTTTGTTGTTGTTGTTTTTATTACCAGGAAAATGTCTTTTTAAATTTGCACTTTGTGAACTGTTAAACAGGGCATTTTTTCCATCGCTCCGACAGGAAAGTAGTCGCCCTGGTAAAAATAAGGATCAGCTTTAAAATAAGGATGTGCAGCATCTCCCAGGTGACTGCAAGATTCGTAGAGCTCGGGTTGGAAAGGACCTTAAAGATCATCCAGTGGCAGGGACACCTCCCACTAGCCCAGGCCTCATCCTTGAGCACTGTCAGGGAGGGGACATTTCCAGCCTCCCCCAGCAATCTGTTCCGGTGTCTCACCACACTCACTGGAAACCAGATGGGCATTTACACCTCAGTGGTGATACAAATGATCTCCCATTTACCAGAACAGGAGTGTCTGAGGTGTGCTTCAGACCGACCCTCCCCACACAGCCTGTCCTCCAGAGGCCACCCAGTCCAAGCCTCACTGCAGTCAGCAGGGGCAGCCTCAACTACCTCGGGCTGCCCAGAGCCCTTTGATACTTACCTTGAATATCTCCAGGGATGGGTCCCGGATCACCTCCTCAGCCTGTTTCAGTGTTCCACACAGAACCTGTTCTTAGCATCCAGTCTAAATCTGCTCTTCTCTAGTTTGAAGCCCTTACCCCTGGTCCTGTCACCACAGTCCCTCTGCAGCCTTCTTGTAGGACCCTTTTAGGCACTGCCAGGCTGCTGCTCAGTCTGCCCTCAAAGCCTTCTCTTCTCCAGGCTGAACAACCTCAGCTCCCTCAGCCTGTTCCCTCAGGAGAGGTGTTCCAGCCCCTAATCACCTTCACATGTGTAAAGGGTTAACCCCTCCCGGGGGGCCTAGCCTGAACCTGGTCCCAGGTGATCCTGATTCCTCCCTGGGATGGTCTGACCTGTGCCCAGGTGCAGTGGTTAGTCCACCCCCACCTCCTGCCTGAACTCCCTGTAAAAAGCAGACGAAATTCCTCTTTCCCTCTCTTGCTTTTCACTCCCATTCCTGAATCACCAGCCAGCACCCTCCTGCCTTTCCTGCTGCTCCTCCTTGCCACGTGGTAGGACCATCCAGCATCCACCATCATCAGCATCCACATGCAGCCAGCTGCATCCATTTCCACCCAAACTTCTCCTATGCATATTTTGTTTCCCTTCCCTATGTTTTTGTAACTCCCTTTACATAAACCACCCTTTATTTATTGCTAGCATTTTTTTTTTTAACTTCTAAATCAAACCAAGGCTACTCCTTGGGTTTGGGGCTCTGGGAAGCTAACTAGACCCAACGCAATAGTGACAATGAATAGGGCTGGGTGATAAGTTGGACTGGATGATCTTGGAGGTCTCTTCCAACCTGGCTTATTCTATTCTACTCTACCCTACTCTGTTCTACTCTATTCTATTCTACTCAATATGGTAGACAGATATTCTCTAGCTTCTTGCCAGCCACTTCTTTATGTTTAACTTGAAATCTGAACAACAGGCTGTCCCCACAGAGCTGCCCTGCTCTTTTGAATGCCAGGAACCCAACCAGGGACACCAGAGAAAGCTGCTGCTCCCCACAGCCAATATAACCACCACCTCACCATCCTGGTATGAAAGCCCTCACATTCTTGTGCTGTAAATCTTCATACAAGTAGCAAAAGACCTACTGAAGCTCCGATGAGAAGGAGAATCTTCCCCAGCCTCCTCGTAAGGCAAAGCAAATCCCAAAGACAGAAGGCAGACAAAGAGTGTCAGCAGGCAGGGCTTTGGTAGGACTTCCCTGCAGTGATTAACTGGAGGTTGATGTGGCACTACTGCAGGATATTAGCACAGTGTGTCTTAAAAAGAAGAAAAATGGAATAAAAAGAAAAAAATAAGAGAGAAAAATAAAATCAATCAAACAAACAAAATGAAACAAAAAACCAACTTCAACCCAGTTTATGGTATCCTCCTAAGACTGCAACAGTTCTTAAGTAGCTGGCTAAAGGAAAAAGTCAGCTTGAAGCTACACATCACACCTAGAAACTTTCTGTCTGGAAGAGTGCTCAGTTAGGAGGATTTTGCATCCAAGGTGACAGACTGGCAGTAATGAAATGTGAACTCTTCCATTTCTCTTCAAAATGATAAGCAACGACACAGGGAGCTTCTCACATTGTCCAGTTCAATTTCCTTCTCACTTAATTATAGATCAGAAGTAATTCCACCACAATTAATTAAGTTACATCAGAGGCTGACAAGGGAAGCAGCAGTCTGTCTGCAGCATGACACAGGGGAAAGACAACTGTTCTGCCACCACAGCCATTCATTTTTAGCCTCACAGAACATTAACCCATCACATCTGCGCTGCCACCCAGAGACACTCAATCAAAGAGCCCTGTAAAATTCACGTCCTAAAATCCAGTCTTACTTTTTAGGGAAGCACTTTAATGAACAACGCAAAGACGAGCCTCAGAGAAGGGCTCTCCAGTGCTGACACAAGAGCCACAAGCCGAGGAGAGGAGGGGCAGCCTGTGAGGACAGGAGAAGGCTGCCTCAGTGTGGTCCCTCTCACCAAGGCTCCTGGCTTTGGCAAACGTCCACTGTGTGTTGGGCAGAATGAGAACGCCCCTCTTAGGGGGATTTTTCCTTGCTGCTTCACAGCTGTCGATCTCCTCTTCATGTTTAGTTCTCCCTTTTCATTGCAGACACAACAAAATGCTCTGAAGAGCTAAGGTGGGGTTATGACATCCACCCCAGAGCCCAGCAGCTGGAAGTCCAGCACACTGTACCTCACACGAGGTACATCGCACAAAGGTGTCGCAGAATTGTCAGGGTTGAAAGCAATCTCAAGGATCACACAGTTCCAATCCCCCTGCCATGAGCAGGGACACTTTTCACTGGATCAGGTTGCCCAGAGCCACATTCAGCCTGGCCTTAAAAACTTCAGATGTGTAGGTTGAGAGTTCTTTGGATGTGAGTCAACTACAAGTGAAATTCAGCTACAAGCAAGTTTCTTGACTTGGAAAGTGAGAAGAATTTTAAAACAGCTATGGCATTCTGGGGTGCATCAAGAGCAGTGTGGAAAGCAGGTGGCAAAAGGTTCTCCTCACCTTTTACTCTGCCCTGGTGAGGCCTCATCTGGAGTAGTGTGTCCAGTTCTGGATTTCCTGCTTCAAGAAAGACAAAGAACTGCTTGAGAGGGTACAGCAAATAGCTATGAAGATGATTAGGGGACGAGAATCTCTGTCGTATGAATAAATGCTGAGGAATTTAGGGCTTTTTAGTGTGGACAAGACTGAGGGGGGAACCTTATCAATGCCTATAAATAAAGGGTGAGTGTCAAGAGAAAGGGGCCAGTCTGTTTTCAGTGGTGCCCAGCAACAGGACAAGAAGTGGTGAGCACAGACTTGAACACAAGAAGTTCCATCTATACATGAGGAGGAGCTTCTTTACTTTGAGGGTGCTAGAGGATGGAACAGCCTGTCCAGAGAGGTGGTGGAGTCTCCATCTCCAGAGTTACTCCAAACCCTCCTGGGTGCACTGCAGTGCAACCTGCTCCAGATGAATCTGCTGTGGCAGGGGGTTTGGACTAAATGATCTCCAGAGGTCCCTCTCAACCCCTATTGTTCTGTGAATCTGTTCTGTAACAGAACTCCTCAGCACCATTTCTCAGTATTTTATAATAGCACCTATGCGGTTTTTTGGTCATCAATCACCTCTCCTGTGTTCTGGTCTTCACCATTCTCTCACAATCTCTTCCCTGCTCCACTCTGTTCATTTTCCATCCACTTATTCATTCTCTCTAGTCCTTTGCTACAGACAGCAGCTGTTACCACCTCACCTACGTTTCACCAGCAGCAGAATGAACCTGACTAATTCTTACCCAGTCACTGACAAGCCACTGTGCAGAGTCTCAGAGACATGATTAAAGTTACAAAGCTGAGCTGCACAAATGTGAAAGAGTCACCTTTACACTGCAAACAGTGTGCCCAGCAGGAGCAGGGAAGTGACTGTGCCCATGTACTTAGCCCCAGCGAGGCCACAGCTTGAGTACTGCCTTGGATTAGACATTAGGAAAAATTTCTTTGCTGAAAGAGTGGTGAGGTGTTCAAACAGGCTGCCCAGGGAGGCTGTGGAGTCATCATCCCTGGCACTTCAGCATACAGTTTAGTGGTGATGGTAGCTGTGTTACAGCTGGACTTGATGATCTTACAGGTCTTTTCCAACCTTAATGAGTCTATGCCTCTATGAAACAGGAACTGCAAGGTGGGCAGGGGCTTTCCAATCCAAGCAAGGCAGTGCAACTCCAAAGAGGCAGAAACATCCAAAAGCCATGACCTTGACATGAAACAGTGTTTTAAGTGACTATCCAAGAGGTGTTTGTACTGCAGTATTCCCATTCCCGCTGTCATAACTACAGAAGATGGAGACACATCACTGGCTCTGATCCATCCAACACCACATGGGTCCCCTAGATTATGAGCAATATTTATTGACATTTTGATGGGGCCACCTTTAATAAACACGAGAACAAAGACAAGTTACTTATTAGCCTGTGTGACAGATGGACAGAAGTCTGCTTTAAGCAGCCATTCCAGATCCACTTCCACTTTTTATATGGCAGCATATGTTGTTATTTACTGGGAGTGATCACGCAGGTTACTGCCTAAGTTTACAGCAACCTGGCTGGGTTTTTCCCTTCCTTGGCCTAAATCTCAAGACAATGAGTGTTTCTATATTTAGTCTGATAGCCTAAAGTGAAATAAATCTACTAGCCTGGTCGTTTCCTCTGACAGACAACAGAAATCCAGGCATTTATGGATTCTGCAGGTTTTTAAACCCCACTGGCCATTTACAGTTCCCCTGCAAGAACCTGCAGCGTGATTTTGACAGCTTGCATAGGAGAAAGAGGGTTGGAAACTGTGTACCTCATCAGCTACAGGCTAAGTACCTCCATGGAAGCCTGGCCTCGCTGCAGCCAGTGGCCAACAGCGTGTAGATTGACTCCAACCACCAGGATGTTTTGTCATCTGTTTTTAAATCAGTTATAACATAACATAACATCATCCACTGCTGTCATGCAATAAGGAAAGTTCTTTTCTCCATGGTTATCCTTTCCTTCACCCATTTGCCCACCTCACCTTTTCCTCGGCTCCCTCTCCAACCCAGGTACCTCCACCAGAGGCCAGCACAATGAAACAACCATTTTTATAACAGTGGTCCCATACTGGGTCATTTATAGAGGCTCCTTGTTTCTAAATAGTTTTTTTTGTCTTCTTATTTTTCTTATAAATTCCTCCTGCTACCTCCTGCAGCTTTTACAGGCAGACAGGACTTGGTATCCCTGGAAAAGCATTTTTTTCCCAAATAAACAAGTGCTCTGTATCCACATAAAGCTGGGGCAGGCCAAGATCACACAACACATACATGTGTGCTCCCAAAGTGCTGACAGAGAGATTCAACCTATCAAGAAATCTCACCAGAGCACAGCGCTGCAGAGGGACAGCATCACCTCTCACTTTGCTGGCCAGATGTTAGAAGTTCCTCTAACTTCTGATGAATGCCTACTTTAAAAACTGTTCAAAGAAAAGGGAAAGCAAATCTACAGCTCAACTTTGCTGGCTAAACACAAATTCAAGATGATTCCCTCCCACAAGGATTTGTCAAGACAGATTCTAAGTACAGCAACTGGAACTCAAATAGGTGGCTGAGGGGCAGAGCTCCACCTCCATTTGAGAAACCACAAAATTACCAATATCTATACTTCATATAGTGAAAAACAACAACTGAAATACACCTAACACCTCAAGGTGCAAAATGAGGTAGGAGAGGTGTACATAACATCAGGATTATCCTCCAAAACCAAAAAGAAACTCAAAACTTCCACCACTTATCCTCTTAAGAGTCCTGACTATTGGCTTTCTCTTCACAACACTGCCAGATTTAAGACATTTCAAGAAAACAGGAGGGAAACTGTTATCTTTCTACCATGAATTTCAATGAGAGAGGGCATCACAGTCTGAGCAGCACATCCCTACAGTGCCTCCCATCTCTGCAGTTTCATGTAAAATCATCTGCAGTCCTAATTTGTATTGCTAAAGATTAGGAAATAGATACCAGTAAACTTTTGGGCTACTTCTGCCATTGTTCAGAGAAGAAGGTTCCCTTCAAGCTTCAGTAGAGCACACCACAAACAAAGGAATTAGAACCTGTCCAAGGCACAAATCAGTTACTCAAGAGGCCTTGAAAAATGGGAGAGGTTGGAAGGGACCTCTGGAAATCATCTAGTCCAATCCCCTGCTAAAGCAGGGTCACCCAGAGCAGGTTGTCCAGGTTTGCAATGTCCAGGAGGTTTGGAATCTCTGTCAAGAAAGAGACTTCACAACCTTTTTGGGCAGCCTGTTCCAGTCCTCCATCGCCCTCATAGCAAACAAGTTTCTCCTTATCTTTAGATGGAACCTCCTGGGTTTCAGTTTGTGCCCACTGCCTCTTGACCTGTTGCTGGCACCACTGAAAAAAGAGTCTGGCCCCATCCTCTTGACACCTGCCCTTTAGATCTTGGTAAGCATTGATAAAATCCCCTCTCAGCCTCCTGCAGAAGGCAACAAAATGGCAAGAGGGAGGGAGAGCAATGCAGGGCTTCTAGTCTGAGGTGAACACAGGTACAGTGTCAGATCACATCTCAGTCATCTCCACTGTTAGCAGGCAAGTGAATGATGCATTTCTGAGCACAGGGCCTCTCGCAGAGCTGATCCATCACAGCTCCAGCACAGCAGTTATGTTACCAGCATATGGGGTTTT
This sequence comes from Psilopogon haemacephalus, assembly GCA_013396835.1. Taxonomy (NCBI): domain Eukaryota; kingdom Metazoa; phylum Chordata; class Aves; order Piciformes; family Megalaimidae; genus Psilopogon; species Psilopogon haemacephalus. The sequence continues at coordinate 40,911 of VWZI01014740.1, forward strand.
AAATACAATGTTCCTTCCTTCACAAATAGCCCAAAAAATACATCCCACCGTTAAAATATCTCTTTTAAAACCACAGATGGAACCACGACAAGTGAGCTTGTCCAAACTCATTTACACTAACTCCCACTCCCACAGAGTCCCACAGAGGCACTCACAAAAGTGAGTATCTTCACAGCTGTTGAAGAGGTTTTTTTCCTCTTGACTCCAGAAATGTTCTGGAGGTAACTCAGAACTCTTCGTGGCTTTTTTATTATTTACATGTGACTTCTGATACAAACCCTTCATCCTGTCTTCTCTAAAGTGCCCTATGCCCAGAGAAACATCTCAATGCTGAGTCAGAACTGCTGTTCCTCCTCAGAATCTGGATTAGAACTTAAGTTCTGTGGTTTGAAGCTTATTCGCCCTCTGCTCTGGGGAGAAGTATTAGCACAGTAGAAATGTGGGGAAGTCATCTTCTGAGGGGAAAAAGGTTAAAGTCATGGAATCATAGAATGGCTTGGAGTGGAAGTGACCTCAGATCTAGTTCCAACCCCTCCTGTCATGGGCAGTGACACCTTCCACTAGACCAGGTTGTTCAAAGTCCCATCCAACCCAGCCTTGAACACCTCCAGGGTTGGGGCACTCACAATTCCACTGGGCAACCTCTTCCAGTGCCTCAGTACCCTCACAGTGAAGAATTTCTTCCTAATGTCTAACCTAAACATAGCTTCCCGCAGCATGAAGCCATTGCCCCCCATCCAAAAAGCCAGATCAAAAGACAGGAAAAGTCTAATGCTCAATTGGATAGAAGTTTGTCTACTGTTTTTATCACTCACTACTACCAGCTAAGTGCAAGCTAATAAAGGGTAAGTGCCCTTTGTCTTAAGAGAACTGGAATGGGCCCACAGGATAACATAACAAATAAAAAAGTTAAATAATAAAATAAAACAAATTAAGAAAAAAACCCCTTTTTTTCCCCCCAGTGTTTCCAACTGTCATATTCCCACTGCCTCTACCCTACCAACTCCCAACCACAAACCAAACCATACTGGAAATTTAAATTTAACGTGGTTAGGAATTTAAGTGGGGGAGGAAAAGGAAATGATTAATCTTCTAGTAGAGGATAAAAATCACAATGAATCTATTACTTTGCTCTCCAAGTGCAAGCCGGAGTTCTCAAGCATACTCAGTAAGCTGGGGTGATGTGATAATTCCCAATCAAACTGCAATGCACCTTTGAAGTTTCAGCTCACTGGAAGGTAAGGAAGAGCCATCACAGTGCAAATAAACAGCTGTCTGTGCAGAAACCTAGCACAGAAAACAAACCAGCACAGAAAAATCAGCATGTAAAAGAGACAAGAGATGAACTCTGCTGTAAAGCTGTTGTGCCACACTGCAGCCTGAGCTCTTTATGCTACAAGTCCAAAGCACATCTGTCTTGAGATCAGCTCTCAAACTCAAGATGAAGTTTGAATTTTGTAAGAATGATGATATATTTGGACTTCTGGCTTCTTTAGTTGTCTATTATTAGCTGGAGTTTAGTTGTCAAGACAACAGTTTCCACTTCTACAAAATGCTTTAACTGAAAGCAAAACGTCACAGTCAGTATCCAAAGTTCACCAGATTGCTCTTGTCTCTAGCTGGGAAATAAGAGAGTCTCCTCAGGACAGGGTCAGGCTGCCACCAGACAGTACCAATGACACACAAGGAGACTGAGTATTTCTATTCCATTCCACCTGGCAGGAACTGGAGGATTCAAGGGGCACAAGACCTCTACAAGCATCTTACATTTGGCTTCTGTGCTGTCCACTACCACAAGGGCCACTCCAAAGCAGGGTGTGACATGTGCACCACCAGTGATGAATGTCTATGCTTCAAAAAACAAAGACTGGGTTTTATGTAGCAGAGATATTTTAGAACATGGCAAAAACACCCCAAAAACCATCCCAGTGCAATGAATTCTTGTTACCAGAGAGATGGAAGTCAAAGAACCACAGCAGTTAGGCATTGAACATATTATCCTGTGTGACAATGCAGCTGGGAAAAAAGGAACACACTCCCAGAAATTAACTCAAATCTCACATCAGGAGGGAAGGTGAACAGACACTTTTTTTTTTTAATTGTTATATGGCAACAAACATAATGAACATGAGTCACACCCAAAAATCCCTAACTCATAAGGTTCCTCCATGGCCACAAGTCACTGTTGGGCAAGTCTGCCAATTTGCAGTTTAGTTTTAAATTTTCCTTATACTCTTATTTTTTCTCTCAAAATAACCATTTTGTATTTAAAAGACAACAAACACAGCAGACTGACACAATTAAATCACAGAATGGTTTGGCTTGGAAACAACCTTTAAAGAGCTAGCTTCAACCCTGCATGCCATGAGCAGGGGGATCTACCACTAGACCAGGTTGTTCAGAGCCCCATTCAGCCTCCTCTGCAACACTTCCAGGGAGGGGACATCCACAGCTCTCACTGGTATTCACTGATCACAGGAGAACAGGAAAGAGGGAAGGAAACTCAGGGAAGGAAACTGTGCATGCATACACTAAAGGATTTAGAGTCAGTTATCATTAATCACTACATTTTAAAGATCCAGGTGATTATTTTATATATACTGAATATATCAATGCATATACACCCTCCCTACACAGGCATCTTCTGCTTTTTATTTCTTTGCCTCTCCCCTTTTGCACTTATTTCAACTTAGGGAAAACAACTGTACCCTAAAGCCCAACCTTAGATGCAAGGTGGTGGAGTCACCGTCCCTGGAGGTGCTCAAGACAAGACTGAATGGGGCACTTAGTGCCATGGTCTGGTTGATGGGACAGGGCTGGGTGACAGCTGGACTGGACGACCTTGGAGGTCTCTCACAACCTGGTTGATTCTATGATTCTGTAAGCCTTCAGAGATTTGTTCATAGACTCACAGAATGGATTGGGTTGGCAGGGACCTTAAAGATCATCTAGCTCCAAGCCCCTTGCCATGGGCAGGGACACCCTCCACAAGACCAGGTTGCTCAAGGCCTCATCCAACCTGGCCTTGGACATCTCCATAGAAGAGGCATCTATGACCTGCCTGGACAAGCTGTTCCAGTGCCTCACCACCCTTAATGTAAAAAATCTCTTCCTAATCTCCAGTCTAAATCTGCCATCTTCAAGCTTCAATCCATTCCCTCTCATCCTATCACTACCAGCCTTGTAAAAAGTCCCTTCCTGGCTCTCCTGTAAGCCCCTTTCAGGCACTGGAAGACTCTGAAGTCTCCTCAAGCTGAACAGCCCCAACTCTGTCAGCCTGTCCCCACAGAGGAGGTGCTCCAGCCCTCTGATCATCTTGATGACTCTCCTCTGGCCCAGCTCCAGCAGTTTTATGTCCCTCTTATGCTAGGGACACCAGAACTGGATGCAGAACTCCAGGTGGGGTCTTCCCCTCCGATGGAATGCCTCAGACACACTTAGAGCATGCAGTCAGAACATTTACTTAGTAGTGAGAACAGATGGGAACGAGGTACCTGAAACTCTCAATATTAGCTCTTGCTAACTCAGTTTGCAGGAAACCAGAGCAGCTCATTGGCAGCACAACAAAGACGGGGAGAAGGAAAGGCAAGCAAAGAAGAGAACACTCACGTACAAATAATCTCCTCTGTATCCTGCAGTGAGGAATAGGAGGTGAAGGTGTCTGGCAAATTGGAACCAGTCCCCCTGAGCAATGTTGCCAGCTCTACGCTTTCAGAGAGACAAGACTATTGTTGCCTGCATCCCTGCGTGGGAACAGCTCCTCAGCTCAGTCAAGGCATCAGGCGCTCGTCAGATTTAAATCTCCTGGGTTAAATCTTCTGGCCTCTCTTTTTTAAGAACCCAGTTTTATTTTTATCTGGCAGGTTATTTTCAGCATGTGGCCGAGTAACCTCTATAATGTCTAAACAAATCAGCTTGTTTGCATTAAACAGTGCCACTGATAACCTGTTCTGCTACGCTTCTTTTCCTTTAAGTTCCCATGTTTATTTCCAGACGACGCAGTTTGAACCCTTCACATCCTGAAGGAAGGTTACAGTTGCCTGGCTTGATGTTTTTAATTGTAATTTCATACTGAGACCTAAAGAATATCTTTCATCTTTTCTTTTTTCTCTTTTTTTTTTGGTTTGTTTGTGTGTGTGTGTGTGTGTGTGTGTGCGTGTGTGTGTGTGTGTGTGTGTGTGTGTGTGTGTGTGTGTGTGTGTTAAAAGCCATTGCTTCTTTCAGTATCTTTGATACTGCACAGTGAGCAGCGGATACAAATCTAACACCTCAGCGTGGGTTTTGATCCCTAACAACAAAGTTCTCAGGCATTCAAAATACTCCTAAGCATGAGCAAGAAGCAACATCGTCACATTGTATTAACGTCCTTGGGTTCTGCTCTTAGAAAAGAAGAACTTTTGCTACTGAAACTCCTGCAAATTAACCATCTTTGGCTGTATGTAAGAAAATCACCAGAGATCTGTGAACGCTGCTAAAATTACACTGCTAACATTTCTCCTGCAAATAGCCACAACCGAAAGACTGCCGAGCTGCTGGGATCCTTCTGCAGTCTACCAACCTTAAATTAAAGCAGATTACTTTATTCCTTACCCACACCCCAAAACATAAACCAGCAAGGGGAGCATTACCAAAGCTTTACGGAGAGAAAATCTTCACGTGTTCACGTAACTTTCCTCACACCAAGAGGACCTACATTTGCAGGTGCAAGATGCATTAACTTCCAGGCTTTTTGCCCCCTCACAGACATGAACAGAAGCTCCAGTTTGAACATATCCCACATTTCCAAACACAGACTTAGGTATAAAAGGAGAAGCTGCCTTGAGAGCAGTCAACATGTTTGCCTGGTTATAAGCTGGCTGGTGCACAGTGCCCTTACCAGTGAACACAGTCAGCCACCAACACCCCTGCAGAGCTGGGACCATTCGGTTTGCCCTTCTGAAAATCATATCTAGGAAATACTTAATTTAAGCTCAATCACCCAATAAATTGAGCAGAAGGAGGGAGGAAGCAAAACTGTTTTATAAGAAATCCCAAGAAAAGACATGAAGCGCTGATCAGGGAAAGCACACCACTCTGTGTCCGCTTAGAAACACTTCCACCTCTTCTGCTTTTCCTGTTTTCATGACAGTTGTTAATGTAGAGTTTGGGACAGGAAGAGGCTGTTGGGGAGTTTTGTAGGGTTTTTCAAATACAGAATTCAGACCTGGCATGGGTTAGGACTGAGCTGACCACTAGACAAAGATGACGGATGTTCTCTCCCTACCCAAAGGACTGATGCGTTGGGAAAGAAAACTAAAACAGCTCTAAGAATAATAAATGGAATGGAATGGAATGGAATGGAATGGAATGGAATGGAATGGAATGGAATGGAATAGAATAGAATAGAATAGAATAGAATAGAATAGAATAGAATACAATACAATACAATACAATACAATACAATACAATACAATACAATACAATACAATACAATACGAATAAGAAAAACAATAAGAATAAGAATAAGAATAGAATTAGAATAGAACAGAAAATAGAATAAAGTAGAAAATGAACAGAATAGAATATGATACAATACAATGAAATACAATCAAATACAACAAAATGCAATACAATAAAAACAAAATAAAATAATGAATATTGAACCCAAGCCCCTGATGGCAATGATGTCACTGTCACCACTGATGCTAGGGGCAGGCACTGTCCATGACTGGACTCAGTGGCAGACATGACTTGGATTCAGGAGCTGGATTCTCAAACTGGATTCAGGAACACACAGATTGAGATCAAAGGCAGAACAAACAGAGTCCTCCTCACACACAAGGTGTGGCCTTGTGGTCCCTCAACTTTATACTGAATATTCCAGGGATGGAATGGAATCCCCTGTTGGCCAGTTTAGGGTCACCTGAACTGTCCACTTCTCCCCACCTGACTTCCTGTACCCACAACGTGGCACACAAGACCTAGCAGTGACCCTGGCGTGCAGCCCAACCCTTGGCAGTAACTCTCCCCATCAGCATTCTCACTGCCAGCAGTAGCCACTGGCTGTGTAAACGTGCTCTCAACTTCAGAAAGTGCCCTCGCTGAAGAGAGTCTGTGCTGAGAAGTCACAGAGCTGACCAGAATTAGTTCTGCTCTAGCTCAAACCAAGACAAAACCACAGAACCAGACCAATTTTTTGCAGTGTTGCCCATTTGCAATTCACATCTGTCTCCCTTTGCAGCTTTTCATGGAAGTGAGAGTGAAGTTGGTGGCAAACAGGTAGCAAATTTTGCCACTTTGCTGCCTTGGCCGGGTTTACTGTGCTAGGAGGATGACATAAGCTCTACATTCTATATAGAGTCCAAAAGTGACCCACTCAAGAAGGCTACTTGGATACTCATGAAGTTAAATTCAGACCTGGCACCCAGGAAACTATTACTAAGCTAAGACTCTCAAAGTTTGTGGAAATGGATGGAGAATTAGTCTGAACAGCAGAAAGAGGAAAATTAAATTAAGTGGTAAGAAGGTCTAGGAGTCATCTTGGTGGATGTGGGTGGCAGATGGTCCTCTCTGCTAGCCAGTTTCATTAAGTAACGTATGCAGCAGGAGGATGTAAAATAACACAAGAAATGGAGTCTTGTTCCTTCTTTAAACGTTTGAGATGGCACAGCTGCTCAAGAAAAGAGAAGAAAAATTTGGGGGGCTGGGGTTGGTAAAATTACTGCAAGCCCCTGCAATACATATTCATCCTGGGGGCTGCTTTAAGTCCTTGCTGTATACAGTGGATTTCAAACATTCCTGAACTTCCAGTTCAAGTTTTCTATAATCCAGACCAAGGAGAACAAATTTGTAGAGCTGGCTGATGTACCTCCATGCATTACAAGCATAGAAATCACAGAATTACTGAGGCTGGAAAAGACCTCTGAGAGCATCAAATTCAGCCAATGACCTAACACCCCACATCGAACAGACCATGGCACCGATGCTTGAGGTTTACATTACCCATATTAATCAGCAACTTTCAATCACAGGGCATATGCAGTTTGTACTACTTACCTAAAAATACGATGAAAAACATAAATAACATTAACAGACAAAACAACATTTTCAGGTAAGTCTCATCCTGAATAATTGCTCCACAATTTATCTTAATTTAAAAAAAAAAAAAAAAAAAAAAAAAATAAAAGCACAGAGATGTATTTTGTGGTCAGCTTTCTTCAGGGCCATTTGACACCACAAAAGGGAATACAGGCAGAAAAGCAGTGCAGGAGAGGCTGCACAATGATCCTCATGCCACTTTAATCAAACTCTAATTAATGTGATGGGTTTACATTCTGCCACAGTTTGGGTGAAAACAGACACACCTAATTACCAGATGACTTGTTTATCCAGCAGCATCTGAGGTTTTGACTGGAGAAGTGACATTCACCAGACAAATGCACCCTGTAGCATGTAATTTATTTTGATATGTAAAACACTAAGCCAAGAGGGGGGGGACGGACTGCTGTGTCAGCAGTCAGGCAGATGAAGAGAAATCTAAAAGGTAGATAATAGCTTGCAGAGAGCTAAATAAAAAGTGCTTTAAAACAAAGTGAGTGTTTTCATATAGTCTCCCACTTCCAGTGGGTCAGACCTTGATGTGCTAACTGTTCCCCATTACCAAAGGCAGACATTACATCCATCCTCCACTGTGTCTTCAAGATCTAGCCTCTGCTGAGCAACATTAAAATAAGCCTGGTAGCTCTCACAGCATTGGAGCCTACCACACACTCAGGCTCACAAAACAAACTTTCAAGGGGAAAAAAAACCAGTCAGACACTCTCCTTTTTCACTTATCTTCTAAGCTTTTTTCTTTTCACTTCAGTAGGATAAAGATTGTAATGCAAAATAGTGCCAAACATCTAACAGACGTATATAAATATCTGAGGGCTGGGAGATCAGGAAGGAAGGGACAGGGACAGGCTCTGCTCACTTGTGTCCTGGGATAGGACAAGGGGCAGTGGATGAAAACTACAGCACAGGAAGTTCCACCTCAGCCTGAGGAAGAACTTTACTGTAAGGGTCACAGAGCACAGGTGCAGGCTCTCCAGAGAGGTTGTGGAGTCTCCTCTGGAGACTTTCCAGCCCTGTCTGGGTGTGTTCCTGTGTGACCTCAGCTAAACTGTATGGTCCTGCTCTGGCAGGGGGATTGGACTCAAATGATCTCCAACCCCTGACAACCTGTGATCCTGTGAACACAAACCACTCCACATCACATTTAAGGGCTTTCCCAAAGCAAGTATCATCAAGTACATCCCTTTCTTTGCCCCACCTATTTCAAACACCCAAAGATAAAGAACCCATCAGGGAGTTACCTCTGGGAGGACTTCTGTGTTTTTATAAAGTGCTTATGTAAAAAAGCTCTTTGGTTGTGCTTTATCTAGCAACAGATGACAGCCCTGTGGCAAAAGGGCTTTGACAAATCAAACTATGTTCCTACAGGTGAAAAATTGTCAGCTGTTTCCCTTCCCAGACAGTAAACTGCCAGATTCTTCACTAATTATGCAGACATTTAGAAGAGAACATCTCCGGAAACTAAAGGTGTGATTACTTTAAACACATGCAACAGCTTCCAGCTACTCAAGAGACAAATTCTCTCCCCACTCGCAACAAGAGTTTGTGTCAACTTTGCTCTTTTTTTGGTACTCAGAAGCTTTAAAATTAAAGATGTCCTTTTTGAATCACAGAACAGAGCAAGACGGAGGAGACCCTGGAAGGTTCTCTTGTCCATCCACCCACCTGTGAGCAGGGACATCTTTAACTAGATTAAGTTGCTCGGGGACCCATCAGGTTTGACCCTGAACGTCTCCAGGGATGGGATCTCCCTCCACCACAACTCAGGGCAACCTCAGGCAATGTTTTGCTACCTTCATTATGAAGAACTTCCTCCGTATGTCCAATCTAAACTTGCCTGTTCCAGTTCAAAACCATTGCCCCTCATCCTGTCACCACAAGCCCTTCTAAACAGTCCTTGCCCAGCCCTCCTGTAGGTCCCCTCCAGTGAAATGCAGCTGTAAGGTCTCCCTGGACCCTTCTCTTTTCCAGGATGAACAGCCCCAACTCTCCTGGTCTGTCTTTGTAGGAGAGGTCTTGCAGCCCTCCGAGATCTCTGTGGCCTCCTCTGGACCTGCCTCAGCAGTTTCATGTGCTTCCTGTGCTGAGGACTCCAGAGCTGGACACAGTACTGCAGATGAAGTCTCAGCAGAGCAGAGGGGCAGAATCCCCCTCTCAATCTGCTGGCTACACTTCTTTTGATGCAGCCCAGGATACAACAGTTGCAAGTGCCCATTGCTGGCTCGTGTCCTTTTTCACACTTTTATTTTCTCCCAAGTGACCTTTACTGTAGTTCTGCCCAAATACGAGCAATACAAAACACACAATTATTTTTTTTTTCTTAATCAAAATATTAAAATCTAAACACCAAATTTCTAGACTGCATAGCCTGTCTTCAAGAGAGTCTTCATTCTACTACTGCAGGTTGGCCTAGATGAACTCCAGAATGTCCCTTCTGACTTGAATCGTTCTACAATCCTCTTTGTGTCATTAGCAGATGAAGCAAGAGTGAGTACAGTTCACCTCTTCAATCTCTGCTTTGCCTGGACAACTCCACAGTCCTCCATGGAGTTGTCCTGATTTTACTCTCACCTACTTTTTCAGCTTGGAGCTGCTTCTAAGCCCACAAAGCCACGTGTTTTACACCTGTATGAAGAGAGGCCTCTAGTGTCAGCCAAGAACAGTTTTTGCTGTACCTGATTTAGGATCCTTTTCTCAGCCACATTTACTGATGGAGCCACTCGACAGCACTTGGTACGAATACACAGATGCCTTTCTCCACATTACACTCACCAGATTGCCTCGACTCAGATTAATATAATTGCCATTGACACAAACCACTCATTTCACCTAGATCTGCACTTCTCCTGCTTCTTTGCTCCTTCTCGACTCAACTTTGACTCAAACGCAGACTAGAAATCTACATCACAATTTGCAAAAGTGGCTTAGCCTCTTTGGGCTGAAAAGAAAAGGCAGTTAGAGTGGCTAGGAAAAAAAAAATTGATGACTGTTCATCCTGATGCACTGTTTTACCATGGTAAGAACAAGCAAGAGCTAAAATTCCCAGTGCTTCTCTCCCCACAACACGATTCCACCCTTTGCAGGGTTATCTAAGAACCATAGACTCACTTGGGTTGGAAGCAACCTTAAAGATGAACCAGCTCCAAGTTCCTTGCCAATGGCAGGGCCACCTCCCACTAGAACATGTTGCTCAAGGCCTTAGTGCAACCTGGCTTTGAACATGTCCAGAGAGGCAGCAGCCACAACCTCCCTGGGTAACTTGCTGCAGCGTCTCACCGCCCCCACTGTAACAAATTTCTTTCTAATACCTACAATGTGGATGCTGAAGACTGTGAACCCCTTCATCTTGAATGACAGTTTCAGTTGAAGGCACTGAGAGAAGCAATCAGGTGGTTTACTCTGGGTAAAATATTTACTGTGACCATTCCAGCTCTGACTGCTGCAGGAGGAAATCCTCACGCAGCTCTGTGTGCTAAAATAACACTCTAAAGTAGTAGCAGCATGATTGGATTTCTACATGCATCTAAGGTCAGCCAGGTCTTACGTCTAGCCTGTTGATCCTTCTGCCACCCAGACACCTGCTCTGCATGAGCTCCCTGCACAGGAAGGCTGGAGCCATCTCCTGACAATGTGCTCGCTCCCAACGTGGGAGCACAACATCCTGCAGTGGATAACAGATCAAACCCATCAAGCCACAAACTTCCTGACATTCTCCAGAACGGGGCAGGTTTTCTTTTCCAGAGCAGGGAGGGGTTGGTATTAATCTGAGCAGGGAGGAAAGCTGGAGTCTGCTACGCAGAAACATCTAGTCAAATAAATACGTCATTAACTAGCTACAGGATCGTCTAGTAGATGGATGACATCTTGGTTGCTAGTGGAACACTTTTCTATAGCCTTGTTTGAGGCAGACACATATGGCTCTCCCAAGCATTGATGCAAGCTCCCAGATGGACTAGATCATTGCTGACACCTTATTATAAACCTTAAAGATGAAAGGAGGGAGCAGTTTTTGAATCACAACACAGGACTCTTGAAATATTCAGACCTCCTAAAAATCAAGTTCCCAACAGAGCATCTTCTTTCCCTGGCAAGAAGCTGCTTTGAACCAGCAACAGAAAATAGGGCACAGTGTTGTACCAAGTATGAGAAGAGTCTTGAGGAAACCATAAATGTGTATTGTAACTATATATGTGGAGTTGCAGCTATTACAGCTCTGAGGATGCAAAAAATTATCTGCTGTGCAACTGTTACTGACACCAAAGAGCCTCCATCTGGAATGTCTTGATTGGGGTTGAAGGGGAAAGGGAAAAAAAAGAGGAAGCCATTTAGACATTACAGATGCATGACATCTTGGAAATGTCTGTATGCTAAAGGGCTACCAAAAAAGAGAGAGAGGGAAGTCTAGCTACAGGAACAGCAGGAAAACCACCAGGAGTATGTGGGAGATAAGAGAACCAGCTGCATGTAGCATTTGTTTCTTGGTAGGTGTGATGGACACCTAAGAACATCTCACGTACGGAAGGGGACAATGGCACCATTTAAGGTAAAAATGTTATTCTGACATTTTTACCCTGTGAAAAGAGACTATCCTTAGCATCCTGTCAGGATTTCACTCTCCTTCACCCAAAAGTAAAACTCCAGATATCAGGAATGTGACTTAATCCGTATTTTCTCTTGTCTCCTATATCTGCTATACCACCTAACTCCAGAAAAAACAGATCTTTGAGGCTATTACAACTCTGTGACAAAACTTTCCAACTTCCAAACCAAATCAACTCACCACCTTCAGGAATATGTGAGGACTTCTGCACACTCAGGAGTCAGGGAGATGCTTAAGCTGCCAGATTTTATTTCACCTCTACTGCAGTGGCCATAAACTTAACAAGTAGGCAAACATCTTGGAAGCATCATCTAAATGTACAACAGCTAATTCACCACAGCTTATTTGTCTCTTCATTTTCTACAGGGATGTTTCTGCTTTCACTGTCCTCGACCACACCAGCACTACATTGCGTAGTGCAATCAGAGTTGCTCCCCAATCTTCTCAGCTTTTAGTGTGGCTTTTATCTTCTGGACCACCTGACAGTTCAGAAGGTTTTTTCTTAAAGAGACAATACAACAATCTCTGGCACACGTTTAGAAAGAGACAAGGGTATCCTTTTCCTCTTCAGAGAAACAACAAAACTTCTACCTCCATCTCACATAAGGGACCTCAGCAGGAATGACCAGGAAGCCTCAGTTTTTCTAAGGGTCACTTACAAAGGGGTGTAGGTAGGAGAGAATTTCCAGCTATGGGCTCTGCAACTACCTGAAAGGTGGCTGGAGTGAGGCTAGTGTTGGTCTCTTCTCCCAAGTAACTAGCAATAGGATCAGTCGTGCCAGGAGAAGTTTAGGTTGGATATTAGGAAAAAATTCTTTCCTGAAAGAGTGGTGAGGCATTGGAACAGGGTGCCCAGGGAGGTGGTGGAGTCACCATCCCTGGAGGTGTTGAGGAAGTGTGGAAGATGTGGTGCTTCAGGATAGTGGTCATGGCAGCTGGGTTATGGCTAGACTCAGCCTTAAAGGTCTTTCCCAGTCCTAATGATTCTGTGATTCTTCTCTGCAATACAGCTGTCCCTCTGGGAGACAAGTTCAGCTGGACACACAAAGGTTGACCACCATCCTCCTTCTTTCTCAGAACCCTGCAGAACAGATGCTTCATCTGTTAGAACACTAAAGCCTCAGGATCTTTCCTTTATGTAAGTGTTCCTAGGCAAGACATTTGGGAAGTGCAATTTGCAAACCTCTGTGGTCACGGCTGGCATGACACAGAGTAAATTGAAGTGTTTAGGCCACACAGGCCTCAGTTCTCCCAAGATACTCCTTCGGATCAACTCCAGACTGAAAAGGAAGGGGAAGAGAGACATTAACTGGCATCCACAAAAGCATAATGAAGCACAGCTCAGATGTAGAGAGTTTCCAGGCTGCAAGATATTTTCCAGTATGATTAGTTTTCCTCAAAGCAGACAAACTCCAAAACCTCCTCATTACCTACCAATAAAAGGCTTCAGTTTTACAACTGTCAAACAGATTTTTATCGAGTTTGACTCCTCAGAGGACTGACAGTTTTGATATACAGCCACAGAAGACCACTGCAAATCTGAGGTGGGTCCACAGGGATTTCTTTGGTCCTTTGTAGCAGATTTCTCAGGCAGGCTGTCCAAGAAAAGCACAGATTCCCAGAAACACAGCATCCCTGGTCACAAAACGGGATCCTTGGCAGTTTAGCATCACGATGAGGACCCTGTGAGAGCAGCAGAGCTCTGGCCAAACCCAAGCTTACCAGGCATCAGAGAGAGAGATGCTGCCTCACCCAGTTTTCGGTGAATGTCTGTCAAATCTAAAATATTTGCCTTGAAACATCCCAAGTTCACTGAACTGCCATTTTCTGACTAAAGTAGGTTCAACTGAAAATTTGCAATTAGCTCCATCTCAGATGCCTCTTAATAGCAGCATCATGAAAATTGATCAATAACAAGCAACACGGAGGGAAGCCGAGATTAAAAAAAATCAAGCAGAGTATAAAGCGCTGAAGTTCAAGCCTGGTAAACATCTATGTCAAGAGGCTCTCATTCATGCACAGATGGGTTTAGATCACTGTAATTTAACTTACGTTCTGAATGATGTTCTCCTTCAGATGTCAAATGACCTCTGATTGATTTGAGCTAAATATATAAGGCTGTTCTATATTCGAGGCAGCATTCACACGCAACTTTAACATACTTTAACATATACATCTTGACTTGACACTTCAAGTGATTTGCTTTGCTGTCTCCATGTAGACATGATTAAAGGCTTTTATCTCCAACCTCTAACAATACCCAGGGGAAAGAAGGGAGTGGGAAACGACAGAGTCTACTGCTGGTTGCATATTCAACCAACAAGAGAACTCGTCATTCCAAAAAGACACTTTTGGACTATCTTACACATCTAACTCCCACTCTGCAACCCATGGAGGCTCTCTTCTTCCTCTCTGTACTTCCTTCAGTTCCTCCTGGTTTGCTATGTTCTTAGGTAAATTCAAACAAAAGAATCATAGAATGGTCTGGGTTGGAAGGGACCACCAAAGGTCATCTATTCCAATCCCTCGGCAGTCAGCAGGGGCAACCTCACAACTAGGTCAGGTTGCTCAGAGCCTTGTCAAGCCTCACCTTGAATATCTCTAGGGATGAGGCCTTAACCAACTCTCTGGGCAAGCTGTTCCACTGTTTCAATACCCTCATAGTAAAGAACTTGTTCCTAACATCCAATCTAGATCTTCTCTTCTCTAATTACAAACCATTGACCCTCATTCTATCACCACAGGCTTTTGCAAACAGTCTCTCTCCAGCCTTCTTGCAGACCCCCTTCAGGTACTGGAAGGTCATTATTAGGTCTCCTTGGAGCCTTCTCTTCTCCAGACTGAACAACCCTAGCTCCCTCAGCCTGTCTTCATAGCAGAGGTGTTCTACACCCCTGATGATTTCCATGGCCCTCCTCTGGACCTGCTCCATCAGGTCCATGTGCTTCTTGTATTGAGGGCTTGAGACCTGGACGCAGTACTCCAGGTGAGGTCTCACCAGAGCACAGTTGAGAACAATGACCCAAATGCTTCTTAACACTGCATTATCAGCACTAACACATGTCAGCACTGAGATATCTCTTTCTTCAAATCTACCACTTGCCCAGCCACCACTCAGGAAGAAGAGCACTCTACAGAGATTACTGAAGCTGTCTGCTGCAGAAACTTTACATTATTCCAGTGGTTTTCATCCAAAGGCTGTAAAGATCATTAGAATGGAACAGTGATTTGCTCCTACAGCTGTGAGTTAGAATCCTCCACTCTGTACCCACTGCAGGTGACTTTCCCTTGAGACCAAAGAGATGTTTATCTCCCTAATCCTTGCTACAATAATCCCCACAGCAAAAAGTGATGCCACCGTTGTTAGCAACCTAATAAGGGACCGTGAGGATACAGATACTTGTAAACTGCTTTGATGAGAAAGCTTTGCCATAAGGTGCTGAGCAGAACAGGTCAGATAAAGCACACATTTGACAAACATTGGCAGCATTTCTCTTCATCAACAGATGGTAGCTTTTCAAAAAATGTTTTATTATTCTAAGCTATGTGAAAGTAGGCACCAAAGAGTACCTGTACTCAACATCAGAATGTTGAATTTGATGGAACAGGCTGCCCAGGAAAGTGGTTGAATCATCATCATCATCATCATCCCTGGAGGTATTTAAAAGATGTGTAGATGTGATTTTGAGGGACACAGTTTAGCACCAGACCTGCTACTGTTGGGTTAATGGTTGAACTCGATGGTCTTAAAGATGTCTTCCAGGCTAAAGGACTCTATGATCATGCTTTGACTGGATAGATGGATCACACATTAGGCTTCCCAGTTCAATAAGGATAACTCATCATTTAAGCCAATTTCAGTGAAAACTGGGTGCCTGCAAAAAAGTGAATCTCAAACCTGCCTGCCAGGGAGGTTATTAAAACACCAAGAGGAACATGCAAGGGTCATGAGCAAAAAAACCTCCATGTTGGAAATAGTCACAGATATTCCTCTCCATTTCCATACAAGTTTGGTGAGGAACTGCAGTTGACACAAACCTCCTGTAACACACAGGAGTTCGTAACATCCACACTTGTACTGTGCTGGCCAGCAGAAGCTATTGGTCAGTCCAGGTCTAGCTCTTGTTTATCTAGGTACTACCTTTAATTTTGGAGCACTGCATCTTATCTGCCCTTGTTTTCACAAACATTTCATTTAATTTTGTGGTAACACTACTAAGGTAAAACCTACAAAACCAGTTACCTGCTAAGGTGGAGTTACAAGAGAAGAATGTAGACCATTTGGGTATTTCACTGGTCCAACAACTATGGAGATTCAGTAAGGTAATTTGTAAGTGTTCCTCACATCTTCTCTCCCACACCTTCTGCTGTACTCCTCAACTCTGACCCAGAGGGCAGAAGCCAGGCAACTCACTTCTGTCTTAGGAAAATCCCAAGCAAACAGTGGCAAATGTCCAGGTGAAGCTCTCCAGAACCCAGGCCAGAACACACTCTGTGAATTAGCATCACTTGACTCAAGAGCTACCCGTTAAGCAAAAGCAGAAAATGAAGCAACACCATTTACACCCAGCAATTTAAGAAGCACTGCTACATTTAGGCAATCACATCCAGTGCATCCCTACTTGACACAGAACTACCAAATTCAGATGAATTCTTGCTTCACGTGTCATTAACACCTCATGGAACGTTTGAAGGTGTTTACAGGCCCAAAGTAATAATGGATCGCTCTTAATTAACACACAGTAGCTAATTCCATGAAAGTCTCAGTGGAAGAAGAAGGCTGATAAAGGGACTGCTTCATATCTCAGACACAGACTGCCCCCTCCTTTCCCTCTATGGAGAACAAGCGTGTCACAGGTATGAGAAATGCAAATACTAGGCTCAGTTACATGGTACAGAGAGGTTACTCAAAAAAGAAATCACACATTTTCTTTGAAATCAAGAGAAGTGGAAGTTGTGTTTGAAAACAGAGTACTGTTTGAAGGTGTTTGCAAGTACTGGATGCTGAAAATTTGAGACAAAGCACAGTAGCCTTACACTGGCATATGGTGGATAATACTAGGCAGATGAGTCAACTCTTATTTTAGAATTCTGAGTAAAAATCAGGGTTTATCCAGAAGAAAAATACTGGGTTTGAGTCTCCTCTCAATGGAGGAGAGAGATTCTAGATTTTGCTTTATTAGACATTAACATCTGTTCTAACAGAAGCTCTAACAGAATTTTGTGCTGCCCTCTGAAATCAGGACTTAAATACATTCAGTGGTCAAAGATGATGATAGAATCATTCAAGCCTCAAGGTATTTATCATACAAACATTCATAAAACCACATCTTCCCTAAGGGCCTGCTCATCTCTTACAGACCATTTCAGAGCTTAGGAACAAAACTAAATGCAGGAAAACCTGGAAAACTCCAAACTTGTCTTTTTTCCAGCAATAGCAGGTCAAATACTTTCTTCCCCCCAGGAGCAGACTTATTATCAGTTTTGAACAAAAAAGGGTATCAGAGTGTTTAGTATGGAAGAAACCAAGAGCACCGGGAGACAGAAACATAATGAAATTCCTACAGACACTTCATCAACCCACTCCATTCCCACATGTGGAGCCTGAGCAGTTTGTCTTTTCTAGGAGACACTGTCCTGCCTTTTACAGCTAACTCTAAACACAGGCTAGTTTGAAAACGTGGGTCCACCTGTCTCTCATCATTTGCCTTCCCTGTCCTGAAGACAGCCAGGAGTCAGTCAACACAAAGAAAACCTTGCTAAAATCCCAATACAACTGTCAAAACACACTTGTCCTTTTTACTGTTGTGACCAGCATTAATGTCCAATGACTTAAATATTTTCATTTTTCATCTCATTGGGTCGGAAGGGATCTTAAAGATCATCTAGTTCCAGCCCCCCTGTCATAAGCAGGGACACCTCCTGCTAGATCCCACTGCTGAGGACCCCTTCCAACCTGGCTTTGAAAAGGAGCATTCAGATTACAAATAGATTACAATTTAGTCCTATGCAAAAGTACACAGCAAGTAGGTGCCACTATTCTAGTGAGTAACATTCCTCTTAGGAGGAATAATTCTCTCAAACTGTAAAATACACCACTGAAACTGATGGTGAAAAGCAAGTAACAGACACACATTTCCAAATTTAGCAAAGTGCAGGAAACTCCCCCCACCAAGAATTATTTTGGACAAGGGAAGTCTTTTCAGCCATGCCTACCAACCAAATGTCTTTTCATAAATTATGCTGCATAGAACTAATGTTTTTTTGGCTGGGTAGGAGAGAGACTAAAGCCTGAGAAAAACACTAGAAATATTCATGCTTTACATATCTGAAACAATGCTCAGTTCAAAATATAACTACATTTGCTCCACCAGCTTCAACCTTTAAGACTAAGCAGTTGATTCAAAAACAATCTATTCAGTTTCTAATGGAGAAATGCCTCAGCTTGGCAGATGACTAATATTTCTAGCATTCATCTCACCATCAGAGACTCTGTTACACCTGCAAATCCACTTAACACGCAGCAGAACCTAAGCACAGAGCCACACACCACAGGTCGAGGCTGAGCATAAGTGTTTCAGCAGCAGCAGCAGCAGTTTATTTTCCCCTGCCATGTAACTCCGACAGCCTTTCTGCGTTGGTGCTGGCAAACACTGACTTCCATTGTCCCTTAAATTGTCTAACAACGTTGTCAAATGTTTTTCAGCTTTAGCAGATAATAAAACATAGAATTGCTATCACTTCCCATCCTCTTTTGGTGCTCTCCTCCAAAAGGAACCCCCCCCTCCCCCCCCCAACTCATAAAGCACTTGCATAATGGAACTACTTCTACAAGAAGCAGCTACCTCAATCTGGAGCATCCAGACTGTGCCCAAGGAGTTTTCCAAACCCAGCGGTAAGGCTTTCTGAGCAGCTCCTCTGCAAAATGCAGACATTAAAAATAAATTATGGGTGTGGATGTGTCGCCTCCTCAGCCCTCTCCCCACCACAAGCACTTCCACCCCCAGCTTCTTTGCTGGTTTTCATGCAGATTTGTGCCAGACACTCGGCATCCTCATTAAGTGGTGTCTGGCAACCTGCCTAAGTTTTAGTGGGTTCTGGGAATGCCAATATATTAACCAGAGGACTTTCTGCATACTCTGGAGAGATTTTTATTCTAGAAAAGTCAACCATTTGGCACCAAGAAAACTTACTTCAAACCTAGGAAAGCTCTCCACTGGCAAGAAGAAGAGAAACTGCATTTAAATTGCTCTTCATTCCTGTCTCCTACCTGAAAGGAAAGTCTGATGTAAAGCAAGATCCTCCACATCCAGTTTAAAAGGTCAGAGCGCTGTCTATAGCTGGATTTTAGAGAACAGAAAGACAGACACAAACCACACAGACACAGCACAACATCAAGAAAAGGATTCATTTTCATTCCCTTGTCTCTTGTGACCAAAATAACCAGGAAGATGAAGTTTACCCATTATTACAGCGAGTGGTAACGAATGGCGATACAGGCGCTTGCAATTTTCCACTGCTTAACTAAACAACAAGGAAAAGTTGTTTGGTGAAATGCATCTGCATTTAGCATACTCCAAATATGCTAAATCAAGGCATATGCTACTGAGATGCACTCATTAAATAAATATAGGTGATGAATACAGAGAGATTTTGCCAGCATGAAGTACAGACCACCCAGGAATGCTGTGATCCCTCTCCTTCACCTGCAAGCATGCTTTTGACTGTAGTCCCCTTATGGTTACTCAACTGAGGGTCTCAGGAGTAAGTAAATGAAACTCCTCCCTAAAAGAACTTAAAATTTCTCTTTCAAATACAGCCTTCAGAAGGACACAAGGCAAACAAACAAAGAAAAAGTTCAAGAGCTTTCCTTCACTGGAATATTCTGCCCGTGCAGCACGCAGGCAATGTGCGGGGTTAAAAAACCATAAAACAAAGTTTTTAAGTTCCATTTACAGAAATTAAACTCCTGGCAAAGCAACTAATCAGGGCAGATGCGAGATGGCTTCTAGCTCTCCAAAACAGTTACTTAGAATATCAATTCAGATACAAAGTTAACCTTTACAACATAAAAGAGTTCCAGTTTTCTCCCTTCTTTCACACTTACTGCTAGGAATTAGTAACAAATTCGAAAGTAGCTATTCAGACCCCAAAGTAAGCAGGGCAGCATGGCACTGAGATCACCTGAAGGGAGTATTTCATGCCCAGAAGCATGTCATTTGTGCTATAATCAGGTATTAAACTCCTCAGGCAAAATCTGCAGGGGCACAAGGCAGAGGAACAACTAAGCAGATAGGTGAACCTGCTCTGGCAGGAGGTTGGACTAGATGATCTCCAGAGGTCTCTTCCAACCCTTACCATTCTGTGATACGTTGGACAGATGTGTCATGATTTTGTTCTGAGCCTGCTTCTGCAGACTTACAACACCTAGAGAGTCCTATTCACGTCAAGAAGTCATACCTGATACCATTTAGATATCACAGAATGCCAGAATGGTGGAGGCTGGAATGAACCACTGGAGGTCATCTAGTACAACCCCCCCTGCTAAAGCAGGATCAGCCACAGCAGGTTGCACAGGAACACATCCAGGCAGAAGTTTAATCTCTCCAGAGAAGGAGACTCCACAGCGTCTCTGGGCAGCCTGGTCCAGGGCTCTTCCACAGTCACAGGTTAAGTTTTTCTTCATATAGTTATCACTCTCCATTATCAGAAGTCATTTCAAACCAACACTGACTTCAAACTCAGTTTGTGCAAAAAAAACCCTGCTGGCTTCCTGAGAGCAGCTCCAAAATGTCACAATCCCTTTATAATGACCAATTAGCACCAGAGACTCAGCAAGAATCAATTAAAATCAACTCAATTTGCATGTTTTAGTGTAGATTTCAAAAGTCTGGCAAAAATAAAATTATATTTGGTGGGAAGGAAATTTTTAGCTATCTAGGCTGCCTTTGCTTAGATAGCAACCTTCTAGGCAAGACGGCTCTCCTTAAAAATAGCTGTCAACTGAGAAAAGAAAATGTATATGTATGAATCATTTCACTACAGGCTCGGATTCCCAGCAACTGATGCACCACTGTTCTGGCATGGGTGCCTTGAACGAGCAGCTGATACTAGCTTGGTGCCATTGAAGAATTTCACGGTTACCACAGAACCAATCTGCAGAAAATTTCATCTCTAAACTCCTAGAAGTATTTGTATTCCATAACTGGCAAGGCATTTGCAAGGAGCTCTTTTAAACTATTAGGAACCAGAGAAGAAAAAGCTTTTCCGAGACCACTCACAAGTCAAATGCAATGACCATGCCTGCTGATGCAAGAGCTGTTGGGCAGGCACCCACTTTCTAACACTTCATTTCTCTTAGAGATTGCATTGACTTAAATGACTTTTAAGACACCTTTCTACTATTTCAATAATCATTTAGTTCTTTCTGGCACATCACACCCTGAAAGTACTCCAAATTATTTTAGACTGCATCACTGAAACACAACCAGCTCTTGGTAGAAGGGCACCAGAGAGAGTGTTGCAGGGCAGCTGTGAAAAACAACTGAATTTTGGCCAAGAAAATCAAAAAGCAAGAAAACTTCTCACCCCCATCCCCACCAAAAGACATGGCAACTTCAGCTCTAAGAAAACTGACAACTCATTTTTAAGTCCCACCTTAATGTCCTATGCAGGGAAAACTGTTTTATCTACTTTAAAATGACTCCGGGACAGGCTACTTCTAAATTCTTAGGTTAAGCTACTGCTCAATAGCTTTATTTTCACTGCCCTTAATACAACTGAGTCTCAGTACTGAATTCCAGCACCTCTCAACTTCCACAAGTTTTGACACAAGTCAGAGAAGCTGAAGACTGAACTGAAACTTCATTACTCAAACGCTGCCTAGTGCCTGTAATGTTTCAATTAACATAAACCAATGGCCTGAAATCTACTGTCTCACATTGTTAACTCCTCCTGCATTACACATTTATCATCATTTAGGCATCTGGATTTACTGAAGAATACTGATACGCCTTATGAGTATGCAGCAAGGATCTCCACATAACCAAGAGATGGAATTAAACATGCTGCTATAAACACAGATCAGACAAAAAAAATATGATTTTTAACTTCTGCACATAACTGCATGTAGTGAATGCCTTCCCATTTAAGTTCTCCTCATGCTGGTCACTTCATGTACCACAGGAACTTAACACTCAGTGCTAAAACACCAGTACAGAGAGAGATGCTCAGAGTACCACTGCTATCTCAGTTAACATGGACAAGAGGATGCTGATTAGATTGGTTGTCCAGCAAAAACTTCCCCGTTTCTTCACAGCTACAAGGCCACAATCTTTATATTCTCATTAGTGGAAGGACACACGTGTGCCCCACACACAGAGTTACTCAGTTCTACTCCACCCTATCTCATTGGAACAACTCTGAACGGCTGCAGAGAGCACGCTTCCCAAAACGTTATCCTAGAGAAACTAAACTGGAAAGCAGAATAAAAGTTTCATCTCACCAACGTACTCAGGGACTGAAGGATGAAAACCAAAAGGTGCTTTCCAGAAAGGAACATTACCGTACTTAGGCAGCATCTATGTTCTTACCTCATCTATGCCTACCAGTAATTGCCCCTCGGGCTTTCTTACCGGCAAAAAAAAAAAACCCTCTCTCCCTTTTTGGCTAGCCTCAGATGAAAGATGCTGCATGCACTTCACTATTCATGTTATGTCGTGCACTTTTCCAGTTCACACACACTGTAATGCAAGTGGGGATTTTTGGTAAGAACAGACAAATCAAAGGAGTTTTCCATCCTAAGAAGATGCCTGTGTTTTAGATCAATAAACTTTGTAAAGCCAAGCACTATTTCTCATATACAATATACAATTATTGACCAGATTTCTGTTCTCTTGCACAGCCATCATTTGCCATTCAGGAAAGGTTCTGAACAATGAAGTGCCACTAAAACCTTTCACCGTTCTAGGTGTTCAGATCTCCTGACAAAACACGAGTTGCTTTTGCCTTTTTTTTTCTTTTTCTTGCCCGTTTCCTGTTTATTCTTTGGCGAGCTTAAACCTACACACAACGGTGTGCTTGCCTCTTCTAGCAAGCATCAAATCACAACTACCTACCCACCTACATGACGGAAAACCTGGCACACCATTCAGAAATTCGGGAGGCACAGATTCAAGGCAGGCAGGCAGGCAGGCAGGCAGGCAGGCAGACGTCAAATAGGCACAGCTAGACTTCTGCTAATAAACTTTGCTTTAAGGNAAATATAGGTCACTTGAGAGCCACATTGCTGCTTCTCCTTCCCGCAAAAGTTGCCTGCTGGCACGCCGCTGCAGAGACGTCGCTCCCCGTTCGGACGGGCAGGACGCGGTAACCGGGCACCGCTGGGTGACATCAAGCCAGCCGACCGCGTCCAGACGGGGGCTTGAAGTCTTTACCCCGGAGCGGCCGGAGAGGACGCGCTGCACACTCCCTGTTCCCCGGCAGCCTGCCCGCCGCGGCGGCTCCTCAGCCCTGCGCGCCTCCGCCTCCCCTTGCCGAGCCCGGACCGGGGGGATCTCCCCTCCGCGCCGCCGCTTCGGCTTCTCGCTGCGCAGCAAGAAGGCGGTGGGGGTTCCCCGGGGCCCAGGCCAACCCTGCTAACTGCGCTACCTGTCACAGCTGCCCGACGCCGCCTCTGGCGACGGCCTCGGCGCCCGCCTCCCACCTGCCCCTCAGGTGCCCCGGCGGAGGGACGCGCTCAGCCCGGCCCCGGCTGTGGGAAGCCGGACGCCGGTGGAGCCCCTGGGCAGCCGCCGCCTCGTCCCTCGCACG
>VWZI01014740.1:64789-79535 GCA_013396835.1 Psilopogon haemacephalus
GGACCCTGCCGGCGACGGCTGTTAAGGGGAAAGCTGCGAGGAGGAGCCGCCGCTGCCCTGGAAATACGCCGGCGGCTGCCCTGCTCGGATACTGCGGCCCGGGGGGTCACGGTCCCCGCAGAGGCAGCTCCGCCGCGCACACGGCCGAGAGGGTACCCGGAGCGGCCCCTGCCCTCCGCACCTCTGTTACGAAGGGGACCGGCGTCGCGGGGGAAGGGAAAGCGGGAAAAGTGCACTTCCAGACATTTCCTGACGTTTCACAAAAATGCTGTACGGCAGGAAAACCCAGCTCTGGCCACGGCCCAGCAGGCAGGAACCCCTGGCAGGCTCTGCCCGCCCCGGGTTCACCTGCAGCCGCTGTCTGTTCCCGACTCTGACCTGCAGAATGCCACCCAGCTTCCTCCTGACAGCAGCCTCCCGCTCTGGGAATCATAGAATCACAGACTGGTGGGACCTCTGGAGCCCATCTAGTCCAATGCCGCTGCCAAAGCAGCAGGATTCCAACGCCCAAGGAGAACACCTCCGGAAAAGAAGAACCTCTCTGGGTTCCAGTGCTCCATTTCCCTCACAAGAAATTTCCCTTTATATCCTTTGGGATGTTGAGCTGTGGTACGGATCATCACATAAATCAATCACCTTAAACTCAGCTGTGCCCAGACTGCTTAAGAAGAAGTATGTAATCATATATTCCAGTTGCTATGTTTAGCTGTAGAAATATTTATGCACACCAGATCTTTGTGTGTGTGTATGTATATAGATAGAGATTTGCACGCTGAAGACTTTTCCCTTCCCAGCTGTACCTGTGACCTGAAGAGTTAATTAGAAGAAATGGCAGAGAGTAGGTAAGGTGATGAACTGCAAAGGTGGCTAACTGGAAGCATGCAAACTTCTGACTTTAGTGTGCTTTCAAAGTGTAGTTGCTTTCCCTTCTTGCCTCACCTCTCCCTAGCTGCAAGTTGGAAGGAAGATGCAAGGCTGCCTGAAGGAGCTGGGAGTCTGCCAACCCAGAATTAAGAGTGCCAGGCTTTGAAGACTGCAGTCTGCAGTTTGTGCCATGGGTCACCAGATGTGATGGGAAGTGGAGAACCAGCAGGGTACCTCCAAAACAGAGCAGCAGTCAGATCAGCAGTGAGAAGTCATTTTAGCAAACATATTTTGGTGTGAGCTACAAGAAGCCAAATGTACATCAAACAATGTAAGATTTGGGAACAGGTTGCTCAGAGACATTGGGGATAGTTCTCCCTGGAAGTGTTCAAGGCCAGGTTGGATGGGGCTTGGAGTAACCTGGTCTAGTGGAAGGTATCCCCTGCCTAAAGCAGAGGGGTTGAACTAGATAACCTTTATGGTCCTTTCTAACCCAAACCATTTTATGGTTCCATGAAAGCAGAGATTCCATGAAAGGAGAGATTCCAATAATGGGGATGATATAGTGGGGCTATTTATCCTGAAAACAGTAAAGCTCATAGGTTAACAATCACCCTAATGAACTATCTAGAATCCTTAAATTGATATTTCTAATTTATTTATAACCTGACAGATTGGGACAACTTTGATATCCTGTTTGTTCTCTAGTTAGCCATCAAGAGTCAAGTGCTCTGTTTTCAAGAGCACCCCAGTAACAACCTGCAACCTGATGTGCTGGCACCTGCCAGAGGACAACAATTCCTCAGGTATGTCATCCTTTACCTTTTAAGCACCAAAGTTACCATCACTAATTCTGTTCAGTGTCTGGCTCCACTTGAACAAACCTGAGGAATAATGGTGTTTCTGGAGCTTGAAGAGAGACAGTAAGAGGAGTGTTAACATTTCTCCCCTGATGGAGTTATAAACCATAGGAGATCTTGGAGCTTTGAGGCTTCACTTCAGAGAGAATCCCAGAGAGACTTTGGTTATATAAAGGAGCTTCTTTAGAACCAAACAAAGCAAAAGAAGAACACCAAAATAAAGACACAAAACCCAAACCATGTCTTCAGCAAAAGCAATACTCACAGCACCAGATACTGGGGGCTCATACCTAGGAGGTTGCACAGACACCCTGACAGTTTGTTTCTGGGTTCTTATAAGCTGGTTTATGACATAAACAGCCACAGAATGGTAGGCGCTGGACCTCTGGAGAGGACCTGTACGAACCTAGTAGTGATACAGTTAATGTTTGGACTGTTACAGGTAGACAGCATGGTGCTGCATTCCTCAGGGTGTAGCTTTACAGTGAGGGCAGCTACCCAGCCCTACCACCTTCAGAACCCCAATACAAGAACCAGAAGAAACCTGGTAGACAGGTTTTCTGCTGACTATAATAAATACTTGCCCTAATCATGCTATCAGATAGGGTAGGAGATCCACAACCCAGTGAAGCATGTGGTCTGAGTGCCCATATTGGTCCCTGGTAAGGCCCCTTCCCCAGGTTTGTGACATGTGCTGCCACTGCTGCCACCTCTTCCTTCCCAGTCCTGCAGCCTGTGAGATGCGCCACACTGCTCGGGAGGAAGCCAGCGCAGAAAGCAACTATTTGAACAATTAGACTGAGAGGAGCAAATTTGAATCCAGGGACATAATGGCTGTTGGTTTTAGTTACTGGTGACTCATCTTGTTTCCCACCAGGAAGCCACAGATCAGTGTATTGCAAGTATTACTGATTCCTATTCTCTGTTACGCTGAGAGAACAAGGAGGAAGAAGTTAAAACCACTCCGACCGCAGCAAGAGCACAGCCAAGTAACACATGGGCACATGTAGTGAGCCAGTCAAAGCATGCTGCGAGTGAAACACCACCTGAAACTCTTTAGATATTATTCTGCAGGGATTTTTACCCAACAGGACATCCACATTCATCTCTCAGTTGCCCACCACAGGCAGATAAGCACTACTCATAATCCTGACCTGAAAAAGAACCCAACCACACAAACAAAAACAAACCACTGCAGCCTTCCAGGCACTCTGCAATACACAGGGACAGAAAAGTCTTCAATATGCTAACTTCCAACAGACAGCACTCAGTCAAGGCCCTGGAGGGGGGTGGGGGTTGGATAATTTTGTTTTGGTGGTGGTGGTTTGGTGTTTTGGCATGGCAGAATCACAGCATCACAGACTGGTTTAGGTGAGAAGGGACCTTAAAGATCATCCCATTCCAACTCCCTGCCATGGGCAGGGACACGTTCCACTAGCCCACAGCAGCTTGGGAAGTGCTGCTTCCTTCTCAAAAGTGAAAATGGTGCTTTTTAAAACTCTGCTCCCCCCTTTCTGCTGCCACTCCATGTGTCCATGTGTGTCCAGGCTCACAAGGCACCTCTTCAGGAGCTGCCAGACCCCAACTGCCCAGTGGCTTGGATGGGGATATAGTTCTGCTGATGCAGACAGTCCCAGCCCAGATTGTGCTGAGTTGAGGGGTGACTCCTCTGAACACAGAAAGGGAAGACATTCCAATAGAGAAAGAAGTGACAGTTCTCTCTCACTGAAGCCAGGCAGTTATGTTCTTTCTTCTGGATAATTCCCAAAGAGGTCATTCCTTTCAAGGGCTTCCACTCTCCTTCCTGGTGAGACTAACAAGAGTACATCAGGGAAGGAAATTTCTGAATTGGGTGATTTATGGAACTTAATGGCAAGCAATCAAATCCCCTCAAAATTTACAAGATTAATAACATACCAGAAACTATCAAGAACTTGCCAGGATATTTTCAGCCACGTCAAAGGAAAATTCTAATGTTTTGGAGACAGAGGGACGGAGGCCTCAGCCTGCACTGAGCTTTGGAGCAGCACAAGGCCTTGACATCTTTAAGGTCTCTTCCAACCTAAACCATTCTATGATTCTATGACATGCACCTCAGTGCTCAAGCAGATGTTCCAGGATATCCATGCAGATGGTCCACATTCCACACAGTATTCCAAGACCCAGAATGTATTCCAACAGCATGTAACAGCACTGCAGCATTGTGTCACTGCAGTGACTGCCAGCACAGCACAAGACCACTTCCCATGCCTTGTTACATAGGTGGCAGGTATCAGAGAATCATAGAACCACTTTGGTTGCAAAAGCCCTTTAAGGTTTTCATGTCTAACCCATACCTAAACTCTCTCCAGTCTGGTGTTAACCCTTAGCACTGCACCTCTGCATCTTTTAAACATCTCCAGGGGTGGGCCTTCAACCACCTCCCTGGGGAGCCAATTTCAATCTTTGATAACCCTTTTAGTGAAGAATTTTCTTCTGATATCCAACCTAAACTTCCCCTGGTGCAACTTCAGGCCTTCTCCTCTCATCCCATCACTTGTTACCTGAGAAAAGCGACCAGTCCCAACCTTGTTCCAAGCTGCTTTCATATAGTTATAGAGAGCAATTATCTGAACATAGAGAGCAAGAAGTTTTCCCCTCAAGCTCCTTGTTTCCAGACTAAACAACTCCAGTTCCCTCAGCTGCTCCTTACCAGACCTGTTCTCCAGACTCTTCACCAGCTTTGTTGTCCTTCTCTGGACAATTTCCAGCACCTCAATGTCCTTCATATAGTGAGGGCCCCAAAACTGAACCCACAACTCAAGGTGTGACCTCACCAGTGCTTAGTGCAGGAGGGCAATGACCTCTGTCCTCCTGCTGGCCTTGCTGTTAGTGATACAGGCCAGGATGCTGTTGGTCTTTTGGGCACACACTCACTCATGTCCATCTGGCTGTCGATCAACACCCCAGAAGCAATGACCATGTCATGTGCCCACGTGCTGAGGGTGCACTCAATTCCACTGTCTATGTCATGGATAAAGACAGTAAACAGGTATCAGAGAAGCTACCAAGTACCACACACATTACCATAACAGAGAGACAAAGTGCCCTTTCTATTAAGAGGGGCTGGATGGCTGCACAGAAATCCAAATGGAGTTCTTATTATGTGCAGTCAATAATGTACACAGCAGTAATGTACAAGAGCTGATCAGCAAACGAGAAACAAATTCTTCTCGTCCCTCATAAAAGAGCCTCACATTACTTTCCATAGAAATGTTCTGGTTGGAAAAGACCTCTAAGATCATCAAGTCCAACCATCAACCTAACGCCACCATGGCCATTAACCCATGTCCCAAAGTGCCACATCCACACCTTTCTTGAACACCTCCAGAGACTGTTGACTCCACCACCTCCCTGGGCAGCCTGTTCCAATGCCTGACCACTCTTCCAGGAAATAAATTTGTCCTAATATCCAACCTGAAACTCCTCTGGCACAATTGCCATTTGCTCTCATTCTATCACTTGACACTTAGGGAGAAGAGACTGACCCTCACCTCACTACAACTTCCTTTCAAATAGTAGGGAGCAATGAGGTCTCCCTTCAGCCTCTTCTTCTCCAGGCTAAACAACTCCATCTCCCTCAGCTCTTCCTGACCAGACCTGTTCTCCAGACCCCTCACCACCTCTGTTGCCTTTCTCTGGCCACGCTCCAGCACCTCAATATTTTTCTTGTAGTGAGGAGCCCACAACTGAACACAGAGAGATTCTTGGACATCTTATGAGGCAGCACAGATTTAAAGAACAAAATGCTAACATGAAACAGAGTTTTTCTTTTTGACAGCACTGATTTAAAATAAGAATGGCAACGACAGTTCTGAACCAACTTCCTGACTGATAAGTCTCTGAAATATCAAACTCCTTAGTTTGCTGCCACACTCGAGTAGATATTTAGTAACTTCCATATGCTTACATATCCACTTATCAGCTTCACAAATTAGTCAGTAAATTTTGCAGATCTAGGGAAGGGGAAAATAAGGTCTCCAGCATGCAGATAAATAATGATCATAAAATGCTATTTGCAAGCTCTCTCTGGGCTCCAAGGCACTTTGGCTACTGCTTCAGTGACTGAGCAAGTGAATGAACACACAGGATGTACTCTTTCACTAGGAGTTCACAAACTATCTACCAATAGGTATATTTCCTGCTTTGGAAAATAAAGTCTCTGCCATGGGAAAGATACAAGACTCTTGCTTGTCATAATATTTCCTAAACGTGTTTTCATTTTCATTCCCAAGTCACAAATTGGTTTGTGTTGGAGAACAATCCTTAGTCCAGAGGAGGGCCATGGAAATGATCAGGGGACTGGAACACCTCACCTACAAGGACAGGCTTGAGGGAGCTGGGGCTGCTCAGCCTGGAGAAGAGAAAGCTCAGGAGAGACTTATAGCAGCCTTCCAGTACCTGAAGGGGGCCTACAAGAAGGCTTGCAGAGGGACTGTTCACAGAGGCCTGTGGTGACAGGATGAGGGACAGTGGTTTGAAATAAAAGAGGAGATTTAGACTGGATGTTAGCAACAAGTTCTTCACCATAAGGGTGGTGGAGCACCAGAACAAGGAGGTTGCTGAGGCCTCATCCTTGGAGATATTCACGGCCAGGCTTGGCAAGGCTCTGGGCAACCTGATCTAGTGGCAGACTAACTGCAATGGAGTTGGACCTTTGGAGGTCCTTTCCAACCCAAACCTCTCTGTGATTCTATTTCCATGACACAGAGAAGGAATTTCAGCATGATTTGCCTTAAGAATGTGCTATAAGAACAGGCAGCATCGGGAACTGATCCAAGTTCTCCTGGATTATTCTACAGCTTTCTGCCTACTGTGCCACAAAGCAACTACTCACACTCGCTAGTCTGCAATTTTTGATTTTTTAAGTACTACCAAACTCCCTTTTTTCTTAAAAAAAAAAAAGAAAAAAAATCTTTCTTACCTTCCAGTCCTACTGTGCCATACTGCTGTGAGGGAAGCAATTAGTTTGCAAAGCACTTTTAAAGTAAATAATTGCCAAATATTGTTGGACAAAATCTGAATCCTTTCACACCACAGAGTCATAGAATCTTACGTTAGGGGTTGGAAGGGACATCCAGAGATATCTTCCACTCAAGATCACCTAGGGCAGGCCACACAGGAACACATCCAGGTGGGTTTTGAAAGTCTCCAGAGGAGACTCCACAACCTCTCTGGGCAGCCTGTTCCAGTGCTACCCTCATGTCTCCTCATGTTGAGGTGAAACCTCCTGTGTTATAGCTTGTACCTGTTGTTCTTGTCCTGTTACTGAGCACTACCAAAAAGAGCCTGGCACCTTCATCTTCACACCCACCCCTCAAATATTTAGAGACACCAATAAGATCCCCTCAGTCTTCTCTTATCCACACTAACCAGCCCCAGGTCTCTCAGTCTCTCTTCACGGGAGAGATGTTCAAGTTCCTTGAGCATCCTCACAGCTCTCAGTTGGACTCTTTCCAGCAGATCCCCATTGAACTTGAACTGGGGAGCCCAAAACTGGACACAGTATAGCAGGTGTAACGTCACCAGCACCATCACCTTATGCTTAACTGCAATGGGACAATCATTCCACATGAAGTGAGGAAAACAGGAGGAGCAGGAGGATAAAACTTCTTTCCTGTGAGGGTGCTGCAGCACTGGAGCAGGCTGCCTGGAGACGTTGTTGAGTCACCTCTGGAGAGATTCCAAACCTGCCTGGACATTGCCATCCTGGCCAACCTGCTCTGGGTGACCCTGCTTTGACAGGGGGTTTATACTAGATGAACTCCAGAGGTCCCTTCCAACCCTATCAGTCTGTGATCCTGAAAATCCATAAGCCTTATTATTACAACCTGTCAGTCTTTTCTGTTCACTAACACACCCATTCCTGTTCAGCTGCCCATACTCCCAAGCTTTCAAAACCTTCCCAGTAGCTTTGGCAAGTGCACAGGTGTTTAAAAGCTCCTTTATTCTTCATCTTTAGGGCTTCACAGAATAATTCTATCTTCCTATTCACACATTTCAAAAAAAGAAATCCCTCTTTTTCACCATCAGGACCATCTGCACTGTGTCCCTGCTACAATACAGAGCACCCAGTCAGTGCATCAACTTTACAATATAATTGTCTCCATTTCAAGAGCCCTACACTGCAATAAATTTCTTTTTATTCTGCCCTTCAGCTCTCCCTGAGGATAAAGCTGGAAAGATCTGATAAGTTTCCAGTGTCCACTTACTACAACTACTTCTTGCCTTTTTCTCCATATTTTTTCCCCCTCCTGCTTTTGGAATTCTTTTAAATTAAAGCCTTTGCATTACTGCAGCACTGAAAAAATCTGAAGGCTTTAGTATAACAGAAGACAAAATGAAGCAAATAGGTTGGATGCATTACATTACTAAAATTACACATGCTGCCAGAGGAGTAGTAGCAGCTGAGTAGCTTTTATGCTTAAGAGGCAACCCTACAGCACCTTCAGGCATCCCAGGCTAACACTGTCCTCTGCATCAGATACGTGGATGGTCCAGAACAAGAGGACCTGTTTTGCTTCATCTGCTGTTGTGATCAGATGCTTTTTCTACCTGTCTGGGAAAATGCTTCTGCCAGTGGCTTACTGTAAATAAGGCTGTTACATTGCTCCCTTCAAGCTCACTCTGTCCAAGGGGATCTTCTGAACTGTTCTTTTTGCTTTTTCCTTTTAAATGCATCCTAGTGGCTTTTTTTATCCTCCCCACTACTTTTGCAACTCTCCTGTGATGTTTTTAATACTGGAAATCTGCATAGCATGGAGTTGCTCAGTGCCTGCCACCAAAGGCTCTCAAAGTATTTCGTTGTCACTAACAGCTTCAGTCTCACCAACTCAGATGCATCACAGGCATTGCTCCTGTTCTACAAGTAAGAAAACAACTGCAGAGAAAAGGCTGAGAGGCAGAATTCAGTCCTGCATTCAAACTCCAGTTAGATCACAAGCAGCTTGATAAAAGGCAACAGTGTGGGCAGCAGGACTAGAGAGGTGATTATCTCCCTATAGTCAGCACTGGTGAGGCCACACCTTGAGTACTGCATTCAGGTTTGGGCCCTCACTACGAGGAGGACACCAAGGTGCTAGAGCAGTTCTAGAAAAGGGCAGCAAAGCTGGTGAAGGACCTAGAGCACAAGTCTTATGAGAAGTGGCTGAGGGAACTGGGGCTGTTTAGCCTGGAGAAAAGGAGGCTGAGGGGACACCTTGCTATCTACAACTACCTGAAAGGAGGTTGTAGTGAGGTGTTGGTCTCTTCTCCCAGGTAACAAGTGATATGATGAGAGGAAATAGCCTCAAGTTGCAAACAGGAGAGATTTAGTATGGACATTATGAAAAATTTCATCCCCAAAAGGGCTGTCAAGCCCTGGAACAGGCTGGCCAGGGAAGCAGAGTCACCATCCATGAAGGGATTTAGAAGATGCGATGCTGAGGGACATGGTTTAGCAGTTGGCTTGGCAGTGTTGGGTTAATTGTTGGACTCAATGATCGCAGAGGTCTTTTCAGGCCAAAATGATTCTATGATTCTCCAAAGCTGCAAGAATGCAAAATACATAGAAATGATCAATTTTTACATCTTTTTCCCTTTAACACAGTGACTATTCCTTTGGCTGTCATTTTCAGCACTCTTCACTGACAGCTGAAGCATTTTAAAAGAGACACTACTAGAAAAATATATTCAAAATTTGGGGGGGAAAAAAAAAAAAAAACATTGCTACATCTCAAAATTTCAATTACAAGGCTCTACATCCTCATTCTGTAGTCAGGGCAGCAGGCTGAGGGAGGTTCTCTTCCTTCTCTACTACTCCCCAGTGAGGGCACATCTGGAATATTGTATCTAGTCCTGGGGTCCAGAGTTCGAGAGACAGGAGACTGCGGAGACAGTCCAACGGAGACAGTGAAGATGCTGAGGAACTGGAGCATCTCTCTGAACAGGGAAGGCTGAGAAACCAGGGGCTGTTTAGCCTGGAGAAGAGAAAACTGGGGCAGGGTGGGAGGGGAAATCTTCCAATGCTGGCTAATATCTAAAGGCCAAGGAAAAAGCAGGTGGGATCAAACTTCTTTCAGCGTTACCCAGTGATAGGACAAGGGGCAGTAGGTACAATCTAGAACATGGCAAATCCCATCTGAACATGAGGGAAAACTATTTTCCTGTGAGAGTTACAGAGCACTGGACCAGGTTGTCCAAAAAGGTTGTGTAATCTTCTCTGGAGAGACTCCAAACAGACCTGGATATGATCCTGTGCAAGCTTCCCTGAGTGACCCTGCCTTAGCAGGGGTGTTGGACTAGATGATCTCCAGAGGTCCTTTCCAACCCTCACCACTTTGTGACTCTAGATACCATCCTAACAGGTCATTCACCTCTCTCCAGCAACTGATGAAGTTACTAAGATGTGCCCTGCCACGTTTGAAAGCAATAGCCTGCTTCAGAGGTTTAAAGGAATGAGATGTAAGAGAAAATAAACCTTAAATGGAAGGAGTGAGAAGGTTCTCTGTTCAAGGGCAGTCTTCTGCAACTGATGAGAAACACAATGCATTATGCACTGTGTAACACAGCCCTTCACAAGTAAATATGGCAATAGCTGTCCTAGGTTACAAAACTATTTACACAACAGGTAATGATGCCATGCATAATATTTGAGATGTCTTTTAAGTGAAAGGCTGGATGCTAATCTTAACATTGAAAAGCTCCTGTTGCATATTAATGCATCTCGGGGAAATTCTTCTGATACAAAGGACTTGAACATCTCCCCTGTGAAGCAAGGCTGAGACACCTGGGGCTGTTTAATCTTGAGAGGAGAAGGCTGAGAGGAGATCTTATTAATGTAAATGCCTAAGGGGTGGCTGTCAAGATGAAGGGCACAGGATCTTTTTAGTGGTGCCCAGTCATAGGACAAGGAACAATGAGGAAGAAAAAATGAGGAGAAACTTCTTTGGTGTGAAGGTGATGGAGCACTGGAACAGGTCACCCAGAGAGGTTGTAGAGTCTTCTTCTCTGCAGCCTTTCAAAACCCCACCTGTGTGGCCTGCCCTAGGTGATCCTGCTTTGGCAGGGGGGGTTGGACTAGGTAATTTCTAGAGGTCACTTCCAATCTCTAACATTCTATGATTCCATGACTATCATCATGTTCAGCCAGTTCACATTCTGGCATTTGCGTCTATTTTTGTTCATTTTCTATTACTCCACGTTATCATTTCCACAGTTGTTTCCCCTCCAAAGCATGGAGACTGTCCAAAGGATGAATCATATGGAATACATATTGAAAGAAGTCCCCCTTGGTAGAAAGCTTTCACTCACCTGTAGATTAACATCTCATTATTGTTCCGTATCCTATTCCCTACACCACAGTGTAACAGCAGGAATTCATGAGAACATTGTCACAAGTTCAGTAAGGACATCAAATTTACTACAGACCAGTTCATCTGCAGCTCTTGTCTGCAAAATGCATAACCTGCCCCAGCAACGTCTGCAAAAGAAGTTGGTGGTTATGTAAGGAAATAAACAGCTCTGAATGAGCTGATGTTGACCAGAGAATAAGAATTTGCATGCAGGCAGTTAATGCAAAACAGCTGACTTGGGGTAATTTACTTTGAATAAAGAGCTAGGAGACCAAGCAGGTTATTCCTGCACCCATATCCACACACACACACTCACACTATATCTGCACTTACATTATGTCAGCCAGTCTGGCAGCTTCTTGATGAAATACAGCCACACCTATCTCTTATGCCAATCTAAATCACATTGTTTCCAGAAAATTTCACTTCTTCAAGCTATGTCTTTCTGGCAGGATGACAAATGTGTGAAACAATCTCTTTCTTCCTCAAAGTGGGGAGTTTTCACCACTATGCATACTCAGGCTAACAAACACCTGCTTAGGGCTTCTTTGTAGCCATGCCATTGACAGCTCTTTAGCACTAACTACCCCAAACTGGACTGCTTCCAAACCAGACAACTCTGAGACAATAAAGGCCATTCTCGATCACTGATTAATCGATTCATAGAATGGTTTGTGTTGGAGGAGGCCTTGAAGATCATCTCCTTCCAACCTCCCTGCCACTGGCAAGGCCACCCTCCTCTAGGATGGCTCAAGACCCCATCCAACCTGGCCTTGAACACCTCCAGGAAGAGGGCATCCACAATGTCCCCAGGCAACCTGTTCCAGTGTCTCATCACCCTTACTGTACAGAATTGCTTTCTAATATCTAGTCTAGATATTAGAACTATCCCTGCTCACAGGTATTACAACCATCTTCTTAAGGTTTACTTTTGTTTAATCTTTGGGTGTTTTTTTTGGTTGGTTGGTTGGTAGTTGGTTGTATTTTTCTGCCCCAGTACTATTTATTTGTTTTCTGCTGCACTCCATTTGTTATCCTGGAAGCATGAGAGATGATCAGCCTCAAAACTTGAATAACACCACATGCAGCGAGGCCACACAGAGACCTCAGAGTCAGGGAAACAAACACAATGTTATCTCCGAGCCCTTCCTCCCTCCACATATCTTCCCTTCTACTGGGGGCAAAGCAGCAGAGCAAAGAAGATATTGTTCTGTTCCACCCCACTCCTGGCACCACAGCCCAACAGCAGCATGGAAATCTTGGCAGGGCACCCCAGCTCTTGGAATGTTTGAGCAGTTGCATGGGGCAGCCAGCCAGAGGCTGCACAGCTGCTGCTGGAAGAGGCTACGAGTGACCCTCTCACCTACCAGGGCATCTCTTCTTCCACAAACTGCTCTCTGATACAGTGAAGGTTGTGGCAACATGAAAGAGACTTCCCTGCTCTCCACGACTCCTCCTAGACTCCACTGGGTCATTAATTCCAGCAATCCAGGCACAGGTTAGGTGATGAGGTTTAAAGAAGCCTTCAATAACATCGGAATCACTTCTGCCCAAGAAATAAAACCACTTTGGAGTCAGTAGAGCTGTGATTCGCCTGTTCTTAAAGAGAATTACATGAGCACAGGAGCTTATTTGTCAGTGGGCAGTCTCAGCTTCATAACCAGACATATGATTTTCTATGAAATCCAGATGTCATTTAGAACAGTGTCAAAAGTCACAACTAAAATTAGCATTCACCAAGTGACTTTTTCCAAAGGGAAAATATGCTCTGCAGCTTCAAAAAAGAATTGTAAAAATATCTCAGACTCATGTATTTCTCTGAGCAATTTCTTTGGGGTTTCTCTCATACAAACATGCAGGCCTAACGAATCCAGAGTGGAAATCTTTCCCATCTTTCTGCTTGGATGTGGCTCATAACTCAGAACCAGTTTGAGTCTCTGTGGTTCCCACAGAGAATGGAGAAGTCCACTAGCACAGTTTGATTAACATACACAACATAGAATCACAGACTTGGTTTAGGACAATTTTATCTTAGGACTCGATTTAAGATTGAGTCTAAGCATTATCTAACTCTACTAAGTCTAGGGCTAAACCACTTTCCTCAGCACCACCTCTCTGTCTTTTAAATACATTCAGGCATGGAGATTTAGTTACCTTCCTGGGGAGCCTCTTTCAGCAGCTGAGAACACTTTCAGTGAAGGTTCTTCTAATATCCAATGAAAACCTTCCCTGGTACAACTTGAGGCCGTTTCCTCTTGTCCTGTCACTTGTTACTGAGGAGAAGGTATCTACCTACATGAAAAGTCTTGATATGCTGGAAAAGAATGAGATGGGCTTTGCAAATGAAATTCCTTTCAACAGACTTAGGTTTCTTTAGGGACTACAAGAACTGCCTGCATGCTACTTTAGCTGGCAATAAACACCGCTTTTTTTCATTCTGAGACAGCCACCCCAAACCCCTACCTACCACCCTGCAGAGCAAGTTCACCTTCAGCTGTGCCTGTGCCTACCCAAACCGTAGCAGTCGCCCACTTCCACCGAACAAAATGGTGCTTTATTTGCAAAGATTGAAATAAAGCTCCCTTTGTTCCTGAAAGATCTCCATTCTTTTCAGCAAAAGGCATGATCTCATCATTCTGATATAATTGTCCCATTAACTGCATGAAAGAAACTTTGCATCCCCACAGCTGAGACAGATCAGTGGAAGGTGAATCTGAGAGTCTAGATGTTTACGATTTACCTCATCAACAGGAAGAAGAATGTGTGTCACTTAGCTGCTCCCTGAGAAGGAGAAAGAAAGCAAAAGCAGCACGGGGCTAGGCTGACATCGAGCTGCCATTCAAAGAGTACCCAGACCCAACAATGTCTCAGCCTCATAATAAGCCTTTTACGATGGGTTGGCCGCCGGTCGCCTTGCAAAATTCGATCTCAAAGGGATTAAAGATGTCTTTTAGCCAGGAACATTCAGCTGCACCTTCAGGAACAGCAGCTCACTTTAATGGGCGCCGGTGATATTTTCTGCTTCGTGCTCTTCTTGACGTTTTGCAAAGCCTGCGTGGAGCTTTTTGTTCACTGGTGGAGTTTTGATCAGAACCGGTTAGGTTTGTAAGTCGCAGCAAGGCAAATTTCAGAAAGAGAACAGGATTATTACAGGTTATTTTCCTTTCTCTCTTTCAGAGGAAAACATTGTGCTCGTACAATATATAAGCAAACAGTGTGGTGGTGATGCAACAGTTTTCCCTGTTGTAATAGATGCTACCATGCTTAATACAGTTTTGAAGCCACTGACTTCTGTCCGTGTCACTTTTCCCTTCAGCATGCTGAACAAAGTGATGATCAGTGTGTTGGTTTGAGCTAATTGGAGAATCTGAGTGAGAAATTAGACTATTGGCTGAGAGAGGTAAACACAGTGTGTCACTTCACCAAGTTTTGCTGAGAAAGAAAAAAAAGTTGTTTTTAAGAACTGTTCTGAAAACAACCAGATAACAGATGGCTTCTGTCTGTTCTGGCTGCAGCTGCTTCTCTTGCCTGGTCCCCTTTGTCTCTCTGTCTTTTAGCTAATTCAGAGTAAAACTACTAACTCCTTCCTACTAACCCCCCTGGCCAATCTACTTCACCTTATCTGCAGCATCAACAGGTGGTGAGATAAGA
>VWZI01014740.1:86552-178843 GCA_013396835.1 Psilopogon haemacephalus
GGGAAGAGGGAAGGGGGAATTCCTTCCTGTATCCTATAGGGAAGGGGAAATTCTGAAGCATGGCTCTGCAGAAGTGCAATGTAAACAGATACTCAAGTAGTCTGAGTGTTAAAAAAGAAAAATAAAAAAGAGGAGGGGGAAAAGTATTCAGAGCGTTACTCAAAGAGAGTAAAGTCTGGAAGGGCATGGCCCACGGCTGGCACCTCAGTATTTTTTTCCATCAGAAAGTCCCTGCAAAGAAGCTTTCATAAAATGGCATTTTTGTGATTCAGTATAGCACCAATATTCCTTTAGAGTTTTATAACTGTTCCGAGGACATTCTTGGCAATGAATTTAAACTTTTTGAAAGAGGTTGCATTTCACTGTAAACGGTTATCTGGTATTCACAACACAAAATAAGCATTTGAATATTTATTGTGAGCACACTGCGTTTTTAGGGAGAACACACAAAGATTCTTACCACAATTATCTTGTTCCAGCCTTAACATATTAGCTGTCACCTCTTTAATGGATCTTGTGAGAAAGGAAAGTTTCTTTCTTTAACTCTCTTTTCCCCCTGAACGCAATTACCACCTCATTCAGAGCCCTTTGTGTCCACCTAATCTCTCCGATTATGTCTGTGACACCCCCACAATACGACATGACTGACATACCTGACAGCTGTGACTGGTGACAGAATACTCACAATGAAGCCCAACTCTATGCAGGATGAGTGTTACCTACCGCCAGCCTCACAGAACAAACATGGGGAGGAAGGTAAAAAAGGGGTGGGGGCATTTCGCCACTAGCCTAACCCCTACCGATTTTTCCTCCCTTTTAGAGCCAAACAGCATTGACAAGCAGAGCCTCTTTGTACATACCTACCTAATGAAGCCATTGTTGGATGAACACAAAAGAATGCCCATTAGTACTTTAATTTTGAATTTATAGAGGAGAAAACGCATGTTTGGAGACCTGACTTACAAGTGGGACTTGATGGATCATTTTGTCTCTTTCCAGCCCTTTTATGCTTCTCCGGGTCACAACTCCCAGCTGGTGCTCAACTGTCAGATTTAGGCAGGTGGCAAGAGATGAGAGCTTGTGAGGAAAGCTCTACCTGGAAATGTCATTCCCAGGCAGCAAGCTGGAACCAAGCACAAACACTCTTGCAGCATTCTGCATTTGGAGCCATAAAGACACGATGCAGTATTACAAATAATTGGCTGACAAAAAGAGCAGTAACGAATACATTAATTAGGAGGAATATTCAGGTAGAAGGCTTCACAAAGTGTCTTTAAACATTTCAGCTTTAAGTGGCATTTCTGTACCAAACCCTTCACCTTGTCAGCAATGACTTCTTTTCCCCTCCCACTGCTTATAAAAGGTTGAGAATGTTGGGGAAGGGGATTAAATAGGGTTTTTTTTCTAAATATACTGAATATTCAGAACAAACAGCTCAGCTGCTCCTGAGCAGCTTCAGAAATTGCACATTCCCAAGAATCAGAGACCCAACTCTTTCTTTCTAAGGAACAGCCAAAACTCAGCTTTCAGAGATGATCAGATAATACTGCATAAAATTAATCTAAGTGCTTTATACCTGATTTCACGTCCAAGTACTGCTCCTCTGAGTTTCCTCAGATAATCATACAGCAAAAATAATAAAACATGAGCTTGAAGGCTGTGTTTAGGAAGGCCAAGGCAGCTGGGTCTTTTTAGCTCAAAGAAGAGTAGACTGAGAGGTGACCTCATCCACACTTATAAATATGTGACAGGTGAGTGCCAGGAGGATGGAGCCAGGCTCTGCCCAATGATCTCCAATGGTAAAACAAGGGTCAAGAGGCGCAAGTTGGAGAATAGGAGGTCCCACACGAACAGAAGGACAAACTTTTTCACCATGAGGGTGACAGAGCCCTGGAACAGGCTGCCCAGATAAGGAGACTCCACAACCTCTCTGGAGACTTTCCAAACCCACCTGGATGTGTGTTTCTGTGTAGCCTGCCCTAAGAGATCATGTTTTGGCAAGGGAGGTTGGGCTAGATGAACTCTAGAGCTCCCTTCCAACTTCTACCAGTCTGAGATTCTGTGCTACACAAGGAGAGCAGTAAGGTGTGAACTTAGTTTTTTCTTTTTCTTTTTTTTTTTTTCACTGAAGGGGGGAAAGACAGCTGTGAATAACAGTTGGGATGACAATGACAACTGATCTTGTGCCACATACCCAGGACTTTTGTTCCCATAATGCCTTTCTAAAGATGCTATAACATAATAAGTTAAGACACCTCACATATAGAGGATACATTCCTTGCTAACCTCATAGTGAATCCTGCTAACCCTGTCACCCCCACAACTGCTTCACAACTCCTAGGAGCAAGAATACATCAGCATTCCTCCTGACAGCCATTCCTACCACACAAACGCCCCACAGTCCTTAACACCCAACTTCAAAGAGCCACCACTGCCTTGAGCCACTTGCTTTATAAAACCAGCCCTCGCAAAATTCTCTTTACCATTTTAACCTTTTATATGGTCAAAATAAAACTTTCCAGACAGTCAGGGCTGGATATGCACCTCCACTAAGTTTTCTGAAGGCTAATTAGTTTCAGATGCCAGGGCAACAATCTGCAAACCACACTGGAGCGCGTGTACGGAATGTATTATAACTCCATTTGTAGGCAATGAGGTGAAAACTTTACAAAGCTGTTGAATAATTATGATTACTAATATCCCAATTAGGCTGAGCAGGTACAAAGACACCCTCAGTGTTAGACACCTCAGGAATTTCTTAAAAATAATCTATCTCTGAATCTCTTACCATACTTGAAGAGTCATTGGGGGACTCTGGGGAGTGGTGGCAGCGTTTGGGGGGTTTGGTTTCTGTCGAGGTTGTTTTTTTGTTGTTGGGGGTGGGGGTTTTTTGTGTGCTTGGGTGTTGTTGGGTTTTAAATTTGCCTGGTTGGAATGTTTGAGATTGGAGGTTAGGAACAAGTTCTTTACCATGAGGGCAGCGGAACACTGGTACAGGTTGCCCAGGGAGGTAGCTGAAGCCCCATCCCTGCAGATATTCAAGGTGAGGCTCGACAAGGCTCTGGGCAACCTGAGCTAGTAGACTGCAGAGGGGGTTGGACTAGATAGCCTCTGGAGGTCCCTTCCAACCCAGACCATGCTGTGATTCTACGATTCCCAGTCTGAAACAAAAGGATTGCATCCAACAGCAGGAGACAAACGGAAGAAAGTGTCAAAACTGTCAATAGCCAAAGGAGAGAAGAATTGCACTTAAAATAAATTTTGGTTCTTCTACTGAAAAATGTTCAGCTGAAAGTATCTTGGACTAAACTCTTCAGCAAATCTGCAGATTTTAAGAACTGGTCAGAACTGTTCTATTTTTATGTATCCCTAAAAGATGTAAAGGCTCCTTCACATGAAGCACTGGACAAGTCAAATTAAGATCCTACTGACTACAGAAGTTTACTGCCTAGATAAAGCAACCACTTATTTTATGGACTAGGAATGGAAGCAGTTTGAAGTAACTTCCTCAAACTTTTGAAACC
This sequence comes from Psilopogon haemacephalus, assembly GCA_013396835.1. Taxonomy (NCBI): domain Eukaryota; kingdom Metazoa; phylum Chordata; class Aves; order Piciformes; family Megalaimidae; genus Psilopogon; species Psilopogon haemacephalus. Next base: position 90,077 of record VWZI01014740.1, read on the forward strand.
CCACTAACATTTTCACTTTGCAAGTAAAGAAACATTGGCTATGCTCCAGCTCTTGCACCATCACTGGCTTCATCCAGAACTGAGACATCAGCTATCAGACTTGGGCTGACCATGAGCCAGCAATGTGCCCTTGTGGCCAGGAAGGCCAGTGCTGGGGTGTGGTTAGTAGGTCAAGAGAGGTTCTCCACCTCCTCTACTCTGTCCTGATGACAGCAGTGTCCAGTTCTGTACCCTTCAGTTCAGGAAGGACCTCAGGGAACTGCTTAAAAGAACCCAGTGCAGAGCCATAAAGATGGTGAAGGAAGTGGAATATGTCCTTTATGAGGAAAGGCTGAAGGACCTGGGGCTCTTTAGCTTGGAAGGGACAGAGGTGACCACATTAATGTTTAAAATATGTGAAGGGTCAGGAGGACAGATCCAGGCCCTTCTCAGTGATGTCCAATGACAGGACAAAGGGCAGTGGGTGCAAGCTGGAGCACAGGAGGTTCCACAGCAACATCAGGAAAAACTTTTTTACTGTGACAGAGCCCTAGAACAGGCTTCCCAGAGCGGTTGTGAAGTCTTCTTCTCTAGAGACTTTCAAAACCCACCTGGATGCCTTCCTGTCTGACCTACTCTAGGCTCCTTCCAACCCCTAACACTCTGCGATTCTCTGATATCTAGTTTAACATCTTTTTTCCCTTTCCTGGCTTTGAGATGGCTGAGAACTGAAATGTTATGAACAAACAGCAGCTTCTGCGTACTTGAACACCATCGTGGTGGTGTAGAGCAAAGGCCGCGCACGAAGTACTTCAGTGTTTTCCTCCCAGTCTGTTTAACTACAGTTTGGAAAATCTCCTGGGGAAAGGAATTTCACTCACACCTCTTCAAACCTCAAGAAAGGAATAATGTACATAAGCTATGACAGAACTCTTCCAGAAAGCTACATTTGTAGCTCAAGGCAACTTCATCCAACTCCATGTCGCAGCAATAAAACAGCAGACAGAGCCAAAGGCTACGTGGAAGCATTGCTTGTTGAATCCTGCATTACAAGAACCAGACAGCACCCAACAAAGCTCAAAAGAAGCCAGTTTAGCACAAAAGAGAACTTTTAATATAAGTACACAGGGAACTTGTAGAGTTTGCTGCCACATGAAGTCATGGAAACGGTGTCAACTGGATTCCAAAAGGTGAAGAGATAAATTCAAAAAACAATCCATAAATGGGCAGATAGGAATCTACCTCCCATCCCTAGATGCACTGACTGCAGGTGCCAAGGAAATGCAAGGGAAGTGAACCAAAAGCAGCAGTCAGGCTTATGTCATCTCTCAGACCAACATCTTCTCACTGCTGTTAGAGACAGAAGAGGGGGTGAGATGAATGACTCTGAGGGCTGAAGGCAGCATTGCTCATTCACACTGTTTTCATATTGCTAAAGTTAAAAATGTTTGTGCTGAACACTGACCTGTGTGAAAAGTTGGAGGTTGGTCTGGTCTCAGCTTCAGCAGGTGGAAACAAATCAGCTTCTGTGTACTCCAATCCCTCCCCCTGCTCTCCAAAGTGCCCCTCTGAAAACTGGCCTTGTCCAGGAGCAGGCAGATTGACGTCCTACCTACATCTAATCGACTGTTAACACACAGATTTTATTTCAGGATTTACAATGGTTAAAATAAAATACATCAGTAGGCAGCTAGTCCTCAGAAATAGAAAACTTCCCATTTCACCAAAAGTGCAGAAACATAAGTTAGAACATGGTAACTTTAAAACATACAATTTCATTTCTCAGTGTTCTTACTATGAATACAGATCCGTAAAACAAATGCCATCATTCATCTTACAGAAGACCTTCCATCAAAGCAGCAGCACAGGGCAAAACAACCAGGGCATCAGGACAGAAATGCAGTTCAAACCTTGGAATAGTTTTCAAGGAATAACCAGCTAGAAATTATTACAAGTTATTAAAAAAAGGTTGCAACAGCTCTACCATACAGCCGAACGCTAATGGAGCCACATTTGGTCGACAGCACAATTAAGAGACCTGTAAACTCTCCTTCTTCCTTGGGTTTGAACTGGACTGGCACATTGATGTAATGATGGGATCTGTAAAAAAGGCAATTATGTGCACATTCATTGTTAATAGACAAGTAAAGCCTACCAGAGAGAGAAATTCTCTTGAATCATAGACTCGCAGAATTGTCAGGGCTGGAAGTGACATCGAGGATCACCTCGTAACAACAGCCCTGCCATGGGCAGGGAGAAACACCTCACACTAGATCAGGTTGCTCAGAGCCCCATCCAGCCTGGTCTTAAAAACATCCGAGGTTGGGACTTCCACCACCACTCTGGGCAACCTGCTCCAGTGTCACAACACCCTCATGGTGAAGAACTTCTTCCTAACATCCAATATGACTCTCCCCATTTCTAGCTTTGCTCCATTCCCCCTAGCCCTATCACTACCTGACATCCTAAAGGGTTCCCTCACCAGCTTTCTTGTAGGCCCCCTTAAGACATTGTAAGACCACAGTAAGGTCTCCTTGGAGCCGTCTCTTCTCCAGACTGAATAGTCCCAACTCTCTCAGTCTTTCTCCATAGGAGAGGAGCTCCAGCCCTCTGATCATCTAGTCTTGATTTTCATCAGACCATATTGGCTATGCACTGGATCATCAGGTTTATTTTTATAGATTTTATTATAAAGTCACAGAATGGTTTGGTTTGGAAGAGACCTTTAAGATAATCTAGTTCTAAGCCCCCTGCCATGGGCAGCAACACTTCCTACTAGACCAGGCTGTTCAACCTGGCTTTGAACACTTCCAAAGATGGAGCCTCCACAGCTTCCCTGGGCCATCCTGTTTCAGTGCCTGAACACCCTTAATAGGAAGAATTTCTTCCTAATATGCAATCTAACTTGAACTGGATTGAGTTTGAAACCATTACCACTCCCATCCTATCACCCCACACCTTTGGAAAAAGTTCCTCTCCAGCAGGCTCCTTTCAACTACTGGAAGGCTGCCGTAAGGTTTCCCCAAAGCTTTCTCTCTTCCAGGCTGAACAACCCCAACTCTCTTGGCCTGTCTTCATGGGAGAGAGGCTTCAGTCTTCTGATCATCATTGTGACCCTCCAGACTCGCTCTCACAGTTCCATGTCCCTCTTGCGTTCTATTATTCTTCTGATAGATTCTTTCCCACTGACTACACAAAGTTCTGCAATACTACTGCTAGTTCACATAGGTAAGTTTGGTCTCTTGGCAATGCACAAACCCCAATTTAGAACAAAGTTAGCAACCTTTTCCCTTCACAAGTCATTTGACACTACAACTTCCAATTCTTTCTGACATTCCACCAATCTGAAGCTAGTAAAAATAATTTCAATTACTTCTAACTGCCTGCACACCAAGGAAGATGCTGCTGAATCATTCCAAATCAATATGCCCATCTTCAAACTGTCTTGCATGACACCTTTTTAGGTGATACAATGCCTCTTCTATTCAGACTGGATAGAAAGGGTGGCTGCCTTAACTGTCAAGAGCCTGGAGTGAACGTTCTGAAAACCGTAAGCTCTACAAGCAACAGGCTGGAAAAGCTGAATGGCAGCATATTGGATTCCATAGCATCCAACAGAAATATCCAGCACTAACAGACAAGTAACAGTAAAAGGCATATATTGGAGTGAGGAAAAATGAACAGCACCACTCTGTCTTCCTAAGACAGACAGACTTGTTTTCTTGCCCTGTAGCTTCATTTTTCTCCCCTTAACAGTATTTAGTATTATCCAATGTCCTCTGGAATCTGCTTATTTTCATCTTCTTTCCCTCTGCACTAACCCTACCTATCAAAATCAGTCTCAACCTTCTACATCTGGAGATCAAAATATTGCCCCTTGTAAGCTTGATTTCAGCTTGATTTCAGCCTCATTTGTTTTGTATCATCCTCGGTGCTAAAACAGCCACCCCAGCAAATATATTTTATACTATTTTCTCTTATAAACAGATCCTGATCAATCAAGTACCTTCGGAGGACACGCTTGTAGAACAAAGAATGATGTTCTACTGCATCTTTTTAATTAGGGTAATAGAAACCCAAAGGATTAATTATGTTGTGCTGAACCACAAATCAGCAATAAAGCAAAGGAGTGCAGAGCCAGATCAGGGTTTCAATCTATCATATTTGTATCAGAAACCTGGCATGCTCTGCCTCTTTTCCTATCTGTAACATATGGGATGAAGATATTTACTCAGCTTCACTTTTTAAAATCCATTTTCTAAGTGAAGAGCATGGGTATGACTATTTCATCTGTAACAGATGCATTATATAAGGAAACACAAACTTCAGTAAGAATAGTCTGAAGCTGCATACAGCCAGGCCACCTGAGTATCTACAAAACCAAAGAGTAAATTCAGCAGGAAGTAAGGAGAGATGTAAGACTCCATATCACCTCCAAAATAATGTATCAAAGCTACTTTGCACATCTTAAACCCTTACTCAGAAAGAACAATGTACCCAAGCTCAAACTGAACAAATTCTGTATCTCTCTCTTTTTTGAAGCCTTATTGGAGCTTTTAGGTATTGGAAGGGAGCCTACAAGAAAACCAGGGAGAGACTTTTTACAAGGGCAGGCAGTGACAGGAAAACTAATAATGGATTCAAAGTGAAGAGGGTAGATATTGGGGAAAAAATTCTCCCCCACACAAAGGGTGGTAAGGCAGTGGAACAGGTTGCCCAGGTAGGTTGTTCATGTCTCCTCCTTGGGAGTGTTTAAGGCTGAATTGGATGAGGCTTTGAGCAACCTGGTCTAGAAGGAGGTGTCCCTGTCCATGAAAGGGGTCTGGAATTAGATGATCTTTAAGGTCCCTTCCTACCCAAACCATTCTATGACAACCCAAGAGTTTGTTCTGTAGCAGCCAGTTGACTTCTCACCACACACAAAGTCTCGTGCTTCCTAATCCAAAGAGAGCGATGCTACTTTAGTTTTCCTCAGGTAACAGAACAGGACAGTTCACACCCCAGCTACAACAGCAATCTGGGCTCCACTGTACCATAAATGCTCTTAGAAATGAAGCAGTCTGGAGGACTGTTCTTAAGTACAGCAGCCAGAAACTAGTAAAGGAGGACAGTGTCAGGACAACCAGAATTCCCCTGCAATTAGCAGCTTTTCTCTTATTGAAAAAGTTTTGCTCCAAACTTCTCCCTGTGCCAGCAACTCAGTCTACAAACACTACACTGCCTTTGCAGTTTGCTGCACCAGTTTCAAGTGGTACTTCTCAGAAGTCAGGGATGTCTGAAGCCAATTTCATAGACAAACTAATACTGTAGTCCTAAACACAAGAGCAGCAAGAGGCAATCTGAAGAAAAGAAGGCTAAGGGGAGTTAATGCTCTCAGCAACTACCTAAAAGGAGGTCGGGAATGAGGATGGATGCTGGTCTCCTCTCAGCTAGTGATAAGATGAGAGGAAAAAGGCTTAAAGTGCCAGGGGAAGTTTACATTGGACATTAGGAAAACTTTTTGTCCAGAAAGAGTGGGGAGACATTGGAACAAGCTGCACAAGGAAGTGGTGGAGTTGCCATCCCTGGAGGTGTTCAAGAAGCGTGGAGATTTGGTGCTTCAGGATATAGTTTATATAGTGGTGATGGCAGCTGGGTTACGTCTCTACTCCATGATCTTAAAGGGTTTTTCCAACCTTAATGATCCTATGGCACAAACAATATAGGTAAGCTCATCTAAGCCACAGTAACCAGACCTGCTGCCAATTAATAGTGGCTCCTGACACCCAGAATGGTGGCTACTGGACACAAAACTTATTAGCAGTGCAAAAATATTGTTTTTAAAGAAACATACTCTGCTGTAACCAATTTCTTACAGATGGCTTCTGAAGGCAATACAACAGAAACATCTTAGCTTCCCAACTTCTTTTAGACAGGCATAACCTGGTAGTCCTTCCAGAAACAGAATCTTTAGCCAAAGAGTTTTAAGAAGGGCTTTTTTAATGTTTCATCCATATGTATCACTCAGGAGTGGCCTTGTTAAAAGTATGTTCCTTGCAGTAAAAATAATTGTACTCTACAGAGGAACAAATAGAACTCTTCTTTTGAACATGAGTTCCAGACAGAATTCCTTCCCACCCATTCTTTGCAAGAGACACAATAGTAGCTAAATGACACCTCCGTGGTTCAAACCAAAATGGTGACAATTATTAAAACTCTTTTTCTTCTTTTGTTAACCCCTACAGTTTTAGTTTCAATACTCCAAGTTCCTGCAGTGTTCTTATCCAACTGCTTCAGAACATTACTTTGTCATTCATCTGGTTCAGATGAGAACAGTTAACACTGGCTTTCTTGAAACCTTTCTTGGTGCTTCTCTCAAATAAAAGCCACCCAAAGAAGTTCTCTAAACACTTTCTTAAAAGTTTCTACCCAACTCAAGTAACTCTTCTGTGCTTTATGGTCTTAAATGGGAAAGCTTCCTCGGGGGGTTATCTTGACTTCAACTAAATGAATTTTTAAAAGCTATGGAAGGTCAATGTTTAGAACTGAAGAAAAAAAAAAAAAGCCAAAATTACTAGGAATAAGGGTTGTAGAATGTTGGCAGATGGTGAAGTATATTCAGTTGGTAGCTTTTAGAAATGGCAGACTGAATTTTAAATTTAAGTCTACTTTGGACAGAGCAAGAGGAATTTATCATCTCTCACAGAAAATACAGCAAGTAGCTTTCATATCAGTCCTCAAGAATACCTTTGGAATATTTAAGTGTCTTCCAGTGAAGCCACTCATCCTTTTTTTCCAGGCACCATCAAGTCACCCTGTCCTTTGACTGCAGCAGTGCAGTCTCAGACAGATCTAACCAGTTGTCTGTATTTGGATAGATTTTATCTTGGTGACTGCCATAAGACCAACGGCATCCTGGGCTGCACCAAATGAAGTGTGGCCAGCAGATCAAGGGAGGTGATTCTACCACTGGGCTCTGCTCTGGTGAGACCTCGCCTGGAGTACTGCATCCAGCTCTAGAGTCCTCAATACAGGAAGGATATGGACTTGATGGAGCAGGTCCAAAGGAGGGCCATGAAAATGATCAGGGGGCTGAAACAGCTCTGCTATAAGGACAGGCCAAGGGAGCTGGAAGTGTTCAGTCTGGAGAAGAGAAGGCTCCAGGAAGACCTAATAACAACCTTCCAGTACCTGAAAGTGGCTTAGAAGAATGATGGAGAGGGACTCTTTACAAAGGTCTGTGGTGATAGGACAAGATGCAATGACTTCAAACTAGACAAGAGCAGCTTTAGATTGGATGTCAGGATCAAGTTCCTTTACCATGAGGGTAGTGGAATACTGGAACAGGTTGCCCAGGGACGTGGTTAAAGCCCCATCCCTGGAAATATTCAAGGTGAGGCTTGACAGGGCTCTGGGCAACTTGATCTAGTGGAGAACGTTTCTGCTGACTGTGAGGGGGTTGGACTAGATGACCTTTGGAGGAGGTCTCTTCCAATCCAGACCATTTTATGATTCTGTAAAACAGCTTCTGTGCAATCTGATATGAACTCTTTCATAAAGATTGGCCAGTTGAATAGCAGACTGAACTCATGCCTTAGTGGAGTTATAGCACTTTGCACTGAGCAGTGCCCTTACGAGTACCTTAAACACCTGTGGCTAACAAAACCACTGCCTTTTCTTTATAGTCAACTCTAAGTATCACTGGCAAACTGAACCAGATTAGGAAAACCTAATTTTGCATTTATGAATTTGCTCACAATTTCTGTTCCATGTAGGCTTAGTTTCTCCCTCTTAAAAACAGGGGCCTGTTTCAACACTGAGAAACTATGCTATGTGACTCATAATGAAAAGGTTGCATTTCTGTCTTCCTGACAGAAGGAACCACTGCTGCAGACAGGCACAAGAGATGCTTTCCTTCTTGAAGAGATGGCTAATAGGACTGCCAAATACTTGTAATGAACTCCAAAGATGACTGGGTTTATTTTGAGGGATTGTTATCACCAACTTGAAAATTCCTTTTATGCAGGTAATATGCTGAAAAGCTTGGTGTGACCAGGCAATCCCCCTGGCTTCTCAAACCTTGCATTTGCAGAGAATCTTTGATGCAGCTCTGCAGGTTTGTCAAATTAGAAGCATGATGAAGGCAATTTGCTTGGTCTGTTGTGCAGAAAGCATAAATGGAAGGAATGACTTGATTGTGCACAGCATGCCAAATGGTTAAATGAAGCATTAGGCTTAGCATTAAAAGCAGCAGCACTGTTAGGAACAATTTGCAGGGAAGAAATTGGCAGATGCAGAAATAACTGTGTGGGCTTTTTCAGCTTCTAACCAAGATTACACAGTACAGCTTAGCAAAAAAAAAAAAAAAAAAAAAACAAACCACCCCAAAAGTCCACAAAAGAACATCTCCCCCCCCTCCCCCAAACCTACAAACTAGGCAGGCAGAATGTTGGCAGTTTCTACCTACATTTCAGTACTGTACACAGAGAAAATCCTTCTCTTGAATTATTTGTTTAATTTTGTTGTTAGGAGAGAATGTTAGCATAGGCATCACTCACCTTAGAGAGTATTTTGAGTGCTTGGTGTAGAAAGGCTCTCTGGGACGTATAAATTTCAGCTGCAATTTAATACAAAATGCTTAAAACTTCAGCGTACCTAAGCTTAGCATGTTCTATTTATGACATGCTTAAGATAAATCAGGTGACTTAAAATACAGCTTTGCACAGAGCCAGGGTTCAAAAATAAAGCACACCCACACCTGTGCGTAGTGAAGATAAAATTCACATCTCAATATTTTAATAAAGTTTCAGAAATCAAATCAGGATAAGAAATCTATAATAACTTGGGGTTTTTTTTCAGTTGCAAATACTTAATAAATACTTGGTGACTCAGGCAAAAGAGGAAAATTCTTCCACTGTATAATACTGACTTCTGAATTTAACAAACTAAGACTGAACTAATTTACTATTGCAATGATCTTCTGTCAAGAGAAAATAAAAGCAAACAGCAACCAAAACAGCACACAATGTAGTTCACCTGTTGAAAGGACTTCTGAAAAAACTACTTCAAACAAAGTCTGTCAAACTTACCAGGTGTGTTGTAAAGGAATTGTTCCTCAAGTTGACCTTTAAGGTGCATGATTCCCCAACTCTTGTGGGAGGAAAAGTGTAGAGGTTTTCTGGTGCATAGACTCCTCGAATTACCTCGTTTTGTCTGATTTGAAAAAGGGATTTAAAGAGATGATGATTTCCTGCTTATGTGGTCTGGATATATTGATTGCATACTTCCAGTTAGCCAGAGTATTATTTTCTCAGACTAAATCAGGAAAACTGGAAAGATCCTGAAGACATCAACTCACAAAAACTCAAGTTTTAAGTGCAACATATTTTGGCCAGAAATAATAGTGAAAGCACCCCTGTGACATAAAAATTTGTACCCTAGCTTATATCTACATACACACACTTTCATAATCTGAATTCCTCCCCCATGTGCTTCACTACAGAACTAGACTCTTCTCAGAGATGCCATGTCTAACTACAACCTTTTTTCCCCCTACCATATTCACATAACCCCAGAGTGCAAGAACTGGAAATGAACTTAAGACTGAAGAACAGCAAAGTTGAGGCATGCAAGTACAGTGGTCTGCTCAGAAGTGTCTTGACAGCTCTATGGACTCTCCAAAAGGGGAGTATGCAAAAGTTTCTACTGCTGATCCCTGTTCATTTACAATAAAAAATGATGGTTAGGCAACTTAGAAACCCAGCTCAAAACGATGGGGATGCATGGCTGAGCAACACAAAGGCACTAAAAAAATCTAGCAAGTTTGGGTTTTGCAGCTGTTTATTCTTTAACATAGAATCATAGGATAATTCAAGTCAGAAGAGACTTGGGAGGTCTCCAGTTCAACCTCATGTTGCTGTGAGGTCTAACCAAGATTCAGAGGGCTTTGGCCAGTCAGATCCTGAAAACCCTCAAGGTCAGAGACTGCGCAACCTCTGCAGAGCCTGTTCCACCACACAGCTGTCCTAGGGGTAAAACAGTGCATGATCATGGGGTTGGGTTGTTCCCCACCAGCATGTTTTTCACCCAGCTGCAGACTCCCACTTCAAGCTTCGTCCAGCATTCTGGTTTAAGACAGCCTGCTCTCACAAGCAGGGCCCTGCACACAGAGATCGGGAGGGAAAGCAGCCCAAAAAGAAGCTCAGTGGAAATAACCAATGGACAGCTACCTTAGCTGATGTGCAGAGAAGCACAGCAAAAGCAGAAGCAGCAGCAGAAACCAGTAATAAAACGACCACTCCATGCCCCAAGCTCACAGCCAACACCCAGTTGCTGCGGCCACTTTGGGAACAGGAAGCCTCCCACATAACAACCTGAACTACAAAGCCCATGACACTTTGATTTTGAAGCTGGCATGGCAGCAGCACTGTACTGAACACACATCTGCAGATTCAGCTGGCTAAACCCAGGAGATGTGTACATACCCAGGCTCCTTTCCACGCACTTCAGAGCAAAGCTTCATTTCTGCTGCAACTGGAAGCTCACTTTTTGTGAGGGCACTTGCAGAAGCTTTTGCAGTTGAAGTTTCAACTTCTTTTTCAGAACCCTGTTGGGCAAAAGAGAAACCTTTTAAAAGAAGTTTGCATTCAAAAGTACTTAAGCATTCCAGTAGGTAAGTAATTTCCCTTACCCAATCCAAGATTTTTCATTTAAAATGAAATGTTTGAGGAACAGCAGAGTTTGGATCACTGAGACAGAAGCAACGATTTAGGAGGAATGCCTTAACAGGCTTTTGTGCCTTGGGAATGCTTTATCTGTTACAAGCCAGTTTACAAACTAGCAGCACAGGTGCAATCTCGAGAAGGCTGCTAGCAACCAAGCTTTAGTAAAAAGCCAAAACAAATCCCAATTCCTCTGCAGATCTTCTGCCCATATGCCTGGAGTACAGCAAAGTCAGTTAAAGCAGCACTCAGGAAGAAGGCAGGCGCAGATCATCCTTACAGCTTCAGTGCTCACAACAGCAAGCAGCTATGTAATAAGTCTGAATGGTAACCAATGCATTTTCCAGCCAACCTGCCCCAAGCCTGGATGACACTGTTGTGACCTAAATGCAGTGCCCAGCACTAGGCCTTGCTCAACCCCAGGCCATTACTCTCAGCCCACTGTTCCAGCCTGTTTAGGTCCCTCTGTAGAGCCTTCCTACCCTCAAGCAGATCAGCACTTGCACTCAGCTTGATGTCATCTGCAGACTTAGTGAAGGTGCCCTTGAACCCCTCATCTCAATAACTGACAAAGATACTACACACAACAGGCACCAATACTGACCCCTGGGAAACATCACCAGCTGGATTTAACTTCATGTACCACAACTCTTTGAGCCTGGCCCTTCAACCAGTTTTGGGCTAGGGTTTTTTCCCCAGTTGGTTGGGTTTGGGTTTGTTTTTCCCTTTTTTCTTTTTCTCCTCCACACAGCAAAGTATGCACCTGTTGAAGCCATAAGCAGCCAGTTTCCCCAGGAAGATGCTGTAGGACATGGCAAAAGCTTTATTGAAGTCCAAAAGAACACATCCACAGCCTGCTCCTCACCCACTAAGTCTCCTCTTCGCTAAAAGCCAATCTTAAACTCTGCATTGTTTAACAAATTTGGCCAGATACTGTCAAGTGCCCTTGGGGCCACATCTTGAACAAAGTTAAAGAACCAGAAGAACCTCCCACACTTAGGGTTGTACAACATTATCTCCATCTTTGAAAGGGTGCTGACGTTTTAGACAAGCAGTTGATTCCCTTACGCAAGGAAGATAAGAAAAATAGATTCGTCTTCAATAGAGCTGCTGTGACAAATTTGTCTTTTAGACATCCATTCCTTCTATTGAAAGGGCTGCTAATCAGTCTGTCAGAAATAGCAGCAGCCAAAAAAAAAAAAAAAAAAGGAAGAAATTTTAATTTTAAATAATATTTTTCATTTGCAAATAAGCCACGAACCAGAGGAGAACCCAATACATCAAGACAAAAAAGGATTTGTACATGTGTCTCGTTTCAAGAGCTTTTCACTCTCTCCATGTAGTGAAAAATGATGGGTGTCAAGCCTCAGTGGTATCACTGAAATTGTAACTTATCAATAAGGCAGGTTTACTGCATGAGAAGGGAAAGCATCAGCAGCTCCCCCACTCTTCGGCATGCCATAAGGGCATCCTGAAGCACTTGGTGCTTTATCACAGCCTCAACTAACTGAGAATTGCAAAATCCTTCAGGTTGGAAGGGACCTTTAGAAGTCATCTAAGTCCACTCCTCTGTAGTCATCAGGGACATCTGCAACTAGATTAGGTTGCTCAGAGCCCCATCCAACCTGACCTGAAATATTTCCAAGGATGGGGCTTCTACCACTGCTCTATGCAACCTGAGCAAGGGTTTCATTACCATCACTGTTAAAATCTGTCTGCTTTCTATCTAGCCTGAACTTCCCCTCCTTCAGTTTGAAACCCTCACCCCTTGTCCTGTCACACAGGCCCTGCTAAAAAGTGTGCCCACATCTTTTCTATAGGCCTTTTAAGTGCCGAAACACCACAAAAAAATCTCCCTGAAGCCTTCTCCTCTCCAGGCTGAATTGTCTCAGCCTGACCTCTTAAGAGAGGTGCTGCAGCCCTCTTGATAATTTTCCTGGCCTCCCCTGGACCTGCTCCTACAGGTTAATGTCCTTATTGTGCTGAAGGCACAAGACTTCTATTGCAGAAGCAAGGAATTCTGTTTCAAATGAAGGCAGTATGTTAACCCTGCCTAAAAGGTTACAGTTGAGTGCTGCTGTTCCAAAGCCACCCCAGGAGCACTGAAATTTTAGTTTTAAAACTAGAATTACTTTGCTCAGAGGTTAAAGAAGATTTTTCTTCCTGTCATTTCTGGAATACCCAAAAGATGATGAAGCTTTGTGCTGCTGATAATAATGAAACCAGGACTCTCAGCAGAAGATTGTGTTAAGAAATTCAGCTCAGTTTGCTGCAAAACAAAGTATTAGCAAGTCACATGATTACATGGTTTAGGTTCTGTGTAAATTACAAAAACGGTACACACTTCACCTTTGCAGCAGCTTCAGACAATAGTAGGGGTTCTTTATGAAGTCCTCAACTTTCTGCATGCTAAAAGAGCAATCAGGCCAAAGATGCTGCCTCAGCCTTCTGGCAAACTCTTGGTAGTTCCCTGATTCCCCCAAAAGGACCAAACAGATGGAAATACCAATCCAAAACTTCTGTGCACAACAGTGATACTCATTCTGAGCTCAACAAGCTCAGAGCCACACCTGGTAACAATGGGAAAAACACTAATAAATGTTTCTCAGGAAAAGCACAGTAAAAAAAAAAACAAAAAAAAACAAGGAAAGAAGTTTAAAGTGCCAGTATTGAGAGTCTGGGGCTGGAAAATCTTTCCTTTCTTTGTCTCTGGGATCAGTTTTGGAGACATGATCTCTCAAGCTCCTGACTATGGGGTTCCCAGTGTTGGGGATTGCATGCACAGAGAATAATCAACTACAGAGCATAGCCAAAAAAAAAAAAAAAATCACAGTTAATTAGTTTGTCAGGAAAAAAGTGGTGACTGCCATGGATTTACCCAGCTTCACCTGTTCTTCAGTTCTTTCCTGAGCTCCTCCAAATTTTTCACTTCTTCTGAAGTAGTGCTATAAATAAATCCCAGGCAGTCACTCTGAATGACAGGCAGTCAGTCTTCCCACTTCTTCCATCACAAGTCACATTAGGCAGAGCCATAGCCTTCTGCCTCAGCAAAGCCTGCAGGATCAGATCCCTTTCCAAAGTTGAAGTAACACCATCTAACCTCTTGAGCCCAGCATAATGGCCTATAACTGACTTCTTTTCTTGACTAAAAGCAGATCTGATTCTAAAACCTTCAGTGATCTCAGTAAAGGTTCCTTGTTGGCCTCTTTCAAACAGATGTATAGTTCCTTACCCAGCTGACAAAGTACTTCCCTTGCAGCTCTTTCTGAAGAAGATTGTTGACACAAGTGTTCTACACAACTTTCCCCATAAGCACAAAGAGATGTTGAAAAGATCCAATTGTTAGCAGATTGAAAAAAAAAAAAAATCAAGAGGAACAAATCTAAGGAGATAGTTCAGAAACATTAATAGCAAGTTTTGCTGTTTCAAGGTTTACACAGCTGATCACCAGGCACCTTTTATGAAAATAATTCTTCAAAGCTCTAGATTTCTGACAAAGAATTAACCTTCTCCCCATCTCAACAATCTTTAAATGGCCAAATGGCACAGCAGCTTTCCTCATTTTAAGGGCAATTACATTCAAATAGATGGAAGCTGAGTAAAACCCCAAACCCCACATTATTCGTTAATGTTAGTTAACTATTTGTTAACTAACAAATTAGTTCTCATCCTTCAAGCCGAAATTAGAAGCTATTTAACATACATCTTTCTAACAATTAACTACTGGGAAGAACAAGAAACCTACAAAATAAAAAGTTAAGGTACCTGATAAGAAGGGTAAGCTTCCTGGTACTGAAACAAGCTTTGTACTTTAAAGAGAGATCCCAACTCTTTATCTGGGCTTCCTAACAAAAATCAAGTCCAACTCTCTGGAGTGGACAGCAAAGCCAACAGCAATACTGAACGTACAAAGCTCTTCATATTCAGCTCACTTAGCTAAGCATTAGAAATAATTCTTCCTAATAGCAAAAGATTCTCTGTAGGCTTCTTTTGTATGGATGGTGAGGTTGGGCTTTAAAGCAAGAGGACAGAAAATGAGTGGAGTCTCCTCTGGAGAGATTCAAGCCAACCTCACCATGATTCTGTGCAACTTACTCTAGGTGACCCTTCTTTAGCAAGGGGCTGGACTACATCTTCAGAGGTCCCTTCTAACTGCAACTGTGCTTTGATTTTGTGAGTATTGCAGAGTAAAAGTAACACAGTGCCAAAAAATGTGAGCTCAGGACATCATGAATAACAATGATATACTCACTATTCCAGAAAAAAGAAATCTTATTGTGTCTCTGCAACTAGATTTTTCAACTGGGTGACACTCAAGGTCCCAGAACTGGAAGTAATCCCCTTCATCTCCAGGTAAAAAGATTGCAGCAACCTACAAGAGAAAAACATTGCAGAAGCTCGTTAAAATAATCTACTTATCTTCCCAATTTTACATGCACGAAGTTGCAGCTAAGCTAGCAAAAAAGTCTCCACACCACAAAACATTGATCCACACAAAGGTGGTGGTGTAGAAAACAATACAGCTTTGTCCTCTTCACCCCAGAAGAGAAAAAATTTGGATGAAATAAAGGTTGTGCAAGAAAGCTAAAACAAAATTTCAGGTAATCTGTTTGAAGCCAGCAAGTGCTTGCACAGCTAATTCTATCAGTAAAGTGAGGCAGAAGGGGACCAAGAGGGGAAATATGTGCAGCTGAAAGACAGGGATACCTTCGTTCATCTGTCAGCTACGGTGTGAACAACTGCACTCCTCCAGCTCCAAGTCTGCAGCACACTGAGCTACAACTACTAGAAGGCCTGAAATTTAAACCAACTTGCAGGCTGTGCATTTGATCATCCTTAAAGGTCACCAAGGGAACAAAGGCTGTCGCATATAGTGCTAACCCAGGTTAACTCAAGAGCAAACTTGCATTGTTTTCAGAGGTGAGGACAGGGGAAGAAAGAAGGGGAGCAGCAGAATAGATCACCACAATGACATCTAATTAGCCAAATGTTATCAGACCCACTGCAAAAAAACAGCAAATCATGACAGCACTGTACCTTATCAGCTCCAGCCAACAGCCTGACATGTCAATAATGCAAATGTTATTCAAATATGTCTGCAGTAGAATTGCTGAGGCAAAGATGATTGTTTACATTCAAGTCATGGTTTTCAAGATAATAAATTAACTGGGAAACTGGGAAAGAGTCAGGTTTCCATCAGTAGACTGAACTGCAGCAACATGATGTCAGAACAATCCAGAACAATTAAAACGCGTTCATGAACAGGTAAGACCTGAAATTGCGTTGAGGGTGAAGATGAGGGACAACAATCCCACAGAAACTCATTCAGTGTGTCCCTGGATGTGCTTTATAACTGTGGTTATGAAACCCTCTAGTGGCCACCAGGTTAAATTGCAAGTCAAATAAAAATCAACTTCAGGAACAGGCAAACGAGGTTCTCAAACAAGTATGGTAAGACTGCTTCTCAGGAAACAAAACCAGTTTTCAAACCACCTTCCTAAGAACCCAATAGAAATTGCAGTTTTCTTGTGGATTTCTCCAAAACATTTAAAACCAATTTTATGCTCTAGAATAGATTAGCTTTAATTAAAAACTCCACCACATCAAAGTCAAACTACAGATTGCATCGAATCATAGGTTTGGGTTGCAAGGGACCTTTAAAGGTCATCTAATTCGACTACCCCTGCAGTCAGCAGCAACATCCTCCACTAGATCAGGTGGCTCAGAACCTTGGCAAGCCTGACTTTGATTATCTCCAGGGACGGGGTCTCCTGGACAACCTATTCCACCACACCCTCATGGTAAAGAGCTTTCTCCTAACACCCACTCTAAGTCTACTGCTCTCTCATTTCAAACCACTGCCACTTATCCTATCACTGCAGGTCTTTGTAAAGAGTTCCTCAGCAGCTTTCTTGTAGGCCCCCTTCAGGTACTAGAAGGCTGCTATTAGGTCTCCCCAATGCTTTCTCTTCTGCAGACTGAACAACCCCATCTTCCTCAGCCTGTCTTCAAAGATGTGTTCCAGCCCTGTATAACAGCTGTTTCACATACACATTGACTACCTGATACACCTCAGAAGCCAGTTTTGGAAGGCAAATATTTTATCAATATCAAATTGAAGCTGGTCAGCTTCAAAAACTTAACTATTATTTCAGAGAATTTCTCATGTAAGGTTCTATCTTACAACAGAAACACACTAATATGCTCGAAACATTTATAAATGTCAGTTTACCTTCTCCTCTCCATGAGCTTCAAGAGTACCAGAAACACGGGAACATCTGAAAACTGGGCAACCAACCCTACGAACACAACCAGTTCTGTCCACATCCTGCAAATCAAGTTAAAAGTCAGATTCAGAAGGGGGGGAAAAAAATACCCCACAACTCTCCAAACACCCTCTCACACACACACCTCTCTTGCAAAGGGCTGAAGAAAGTAGACCAAAGCAAGCTGCTTTCAAGTGGGCAAATAATACTGACTTCTTAAATGCAAATGAATAAAGGCTAGAACTGCTACAGCATCTCTGTGGTCACTGTTACTACTGGCTTCCAGATTAGAAGTGATGCACTGGCTGGAAAAGGGCATGCTTGGTCTTCTGGGTTACAGGTAAAAGTACTACATGACCATTTTATATCATTTTACAACAACATACCCTAATGATTCTAGCATAAAATCAAAGTAACCATCACAACATCCCAGCCTATCAAAAAAATAGGGAAGCATTTAGGAATACCAGTGGTATAGCTGCAATAATTGCACTGGTAACTTAAATTACCCACAGAAATACCATGCACAGCACAAATCCATTTGCATGAGTCTCAAAACAAGGCAATCCCAGCATTCTGGAGCCAACAGGGACACTTATCTTGCATAGAGTTACCATCCCTGGAGGTATATAAAAGATGTGTAGATATGGTACTCAGGGACATGGTTTAAGTGGTGACCTGGCAGTGCAGGGTTAACAATTAGTCTTGACAATCTTGATGGTATCTTCCACCCAAAATGATTCTGTGTTCACTTAGAGTAATCTGGATGATGATACTGGGCGAGCATAAGCAAATTCTGTAAGCCAGTAACTGCACAAGACTTCATCTCACAGTGCACTGCCTGATTTACAGTCAGGAAGCACACAAAAGATTTAAAAAGGAGTAAAACACATTCCTGCTACGGACAGATGCAAAAAACAAACTTTATAACCAGGCTGATGCTGAGATATATATTCTTGCTTGAGAGAGTAGCAGGAAGAGAGGTAAATAAAAACAAAAACCAAAAAGATTTGCAGAAAACTACTAAGGTAAGTATTCACTCACTTTAACATAGGGTGGTGTAACCAATGACAAGTGCCACTTCACATCTTCATCCCCTTTGTTCTCCATTTCCAGGTAACTTCCTAGAAAAGAAATATCAGACTAGTATATTATTCACAGATGGCATTGGGTTGGAAGCAACCTTCAAATGTCATCTTGTCCAACACCCCTGCAGTTAGCAGAGACACCTCCAACTACATCAGGCTGCCCAGGCCCACACTGAGCCTGATTTTTAATGACTCCAGGGACTGGGCCTCAACCACGTGCCTGGGCAACCTGTTCCAGTATTTCATTACTCTCATAGTGAAGAGCTTCGCCTAATGTCCAACCTAAATCTCCCCTGCTCCAGTTTCAAACCACTGCCCCTCACCCTGTTGCCACAAGCCCTTCTGAATAGACCTTTCCCAGTCTTCCTGTAGGTCCCCTTCAGATACTGAAATGTAGCTACGAGGTCTCCTGAAAGCCTCTGAGCTGAAGATTTCCAACACTTTCAGCCTGTCCTTATAGCAGAAGTGCTCCAGCCCTCTAATCAAAATCCTCACTACCTAGAAAAGAAAGCTAAGCTTTACTGCTAAAACAAAACCCAAAACCCCTCTGGTATCTAGATAACAGAACGACAGCTTCCTACTGTAATGCAGACAACTTTAAGCATTACTGGAATTAAAAGTACAGGCTAAGGATTTGAGTCTCCACTAACAGTGTCCTCCTTGATCATTCAGTACCAGACCCATAGTTGACATTCCTATCATCTTAAGCAAGATCATTTCTTTGTTTCACACAGATTTCTCACATCTTAGAGACACAACAGATGAGAAGAGTGGGTCTACTGCAGAAGTGCACTGACTGAAAAGAGCTTCAGCAAAACGGAGGATGCTTATAATGCCCTTTGCTCCAGCACAATATAGTCACATCCATCACAGCTGATTAAAAACAAGCAACTTTCCTGTCTGTATGCAAAGCTATCTGGGGGAAAAGGTGGGGCAATGCTGAAATGGGGCAGAGAAGGGGGAGGGGGGCGTGGAAAAAAGGGAGAAGAAAAAAAAGTGGAAAAGGCAATTTTAAAAAAGTAAAACTACTTCTGAAAAGAGTGGCATCACAAGGAGTTACATTTCAGCCTCAAGTCAGGAGAGGGAGTCTGCTCAGTCACACTTAGCAGACCTAAAGTACAAAACCCACATTAAGGCATTAAATTTCCAAACAAGAAATAACTGTAGGACACCACCTCTGAACACAAGGCACTACAGATGTTGCACTAAGTTCATCAAATGTTACCTGAGCTGAGGCCAGGCTTTGTCCTAGGAAAAGAAACAGTTCTGTTCTTTATCTCTACTTTGGTCAGCGGGAGCATCGAGAGAGGCTTTGCCACACAAGCAGCAGGGCCTGCAGACTGTGGAATGAGTTCATCATGGCTTCTATGTGGAGAGTGTGTTCCAGCCATACTCCTTGCATCTGCCTCATGGATCTGCACTTCGACAGACTTTGGCACAATGAGGAGAAAGGGAAAGATGTAAGTAGTGAACATGGATATACTAACAAATCAACTTCTGTTTCTCCAGGCTGGGAGAGCTTGCGACCTTCAGTGTTACATTCCAACAGGGAAAGGGTCTCTCAGGTTAAATCAGCAGGTCTTCTCTAACTTTAGCTCAAAGTTTAAAGACTCTTGGGACAAACTTTATTCAGTAGAACAGAAAAAAAAAATATTCAAATGCTTTAATTCAATAGGAAAAAATAGTTTGAACAAGGTAATTGCCAGCTCCTACAACACTCTCTACTCACAGAGAAAAGGAACAGGGCTGCCTTAGACCGAGATTTGTGTTCACTTCTGCTACATCATCACTAACCCCAAAATCTTGTGTTAATGCTAGGAAAATCATAGACTCATTTTGGTTGGAAAAGACCTTTGAGACCAAATTCAACCATTCTCTAACTATACCAAGTCTGGTGCTTAACTGTGTCACTTAGCACCACATCCCCGCATCTTTTAAGTGCCTCCCTCCTGGGAAGGCTATTCCAGCCTTTGAGAGCCCTTTCAGTGAAGAAGTTTCTTCCAATATCCAGTTTAAATCAAATTGAGGCTATTTCATCTTGTTCTAGCACTTGTTAATAGGAGAAGAGACTGACTTCCACTCACTTTATCCAGCAAAGTAACATGAAGTTACAATCTCAATTCTCAAATAAGCTATGTACCTTTTGCTCATTTTCACAGTGGATGAAGATTAAGCCCCTCCAAGGAATTAATGAAGGCTTTGTGGCAAGTGATGGATTGGGACTGACCAGAACTTGTGTACTGCTCCTAATAAAAGAAAAAAAAATAGTATAATACTCATATTAGAATGAGAATCTAGAACAGATCTCACTAATTCCCTTCCCCAAAAGCATGCATTTTTAAGACAGCAAGTAAGTGATGATGGAAAGTTAAATTTAGGGTTTTCAGCTACCCAATGTATTACCTAGCTTAAATAGTCAGAAACTTAACATTAACACCTTTTATAACATTGGCATTGTTGGTTGTATACGGAATCATAAGGAAAGATTAAGTCTCATCTGTTATCACATGTGACTGGTCAAGCCACGTAAAGCAGACAACTGCATGTGTCTGAGAACAAGCCAGTGAGGGAATAGGTCTGCTCAAACAAAGCATTTCACTAGTTCTAGAGAGGCAGCTTGCTTGCCCTCCTACCATGCAGACTGATCTTGGGGGGGAAAAAAAAAGCCTTTCAATGTTACCAATGCCTTCTCTGGTTATTTAAAGCAGGGAACACTGAAAAGTCTAAACTCAAGCGAAGGAGTTGTGTCACTACACAGGAACTTGACCAGTGAGAACAGAAATTCTGATTTACAGTGGTCCATATTCTACACCAGAGGCATTTGAGTGAAAGAAAGGAGAAAGTAAGCACTTCAGTATCTTTAAGATGAGGACAGAAATCACTGAAGTAGATGTCCTTGGCTGTATGTTACCAAAAGCACTCGAGCTGAATCTTCAGGTGTAGTTTAAGATGTCATTAGCACAGCACCTGGCATTTGCACACTTCCCTGGAGGAACAACATCAGTTCCCATAGGAACATCAGTTCCATGATCATTGTCACAACATGACCACCTCTACAAACTTCAGCTAACAGATTCCATACTTTCAAGCCCTTAAACATCAGGATATTAATATTTCCTTCAAGAACTGTGGAGGGGTTTTGTAATCTGTTTTCACAAGCTTTTCACTCATGGTTCTCTCTTTCAGGTACAAACTGTGAACATGGGAACGTGCTTTACTGAGCAGACAGTATCTGCTGTCACCAACCATTCTGATTTTGCACCTCCCACATGCCTTTGATGTTCACTGAAAACTGCTCATGCAAATCCAGCTTGCATGGGGTCACAAAATGTGTGTCCCTCAGAGTCCTACTCAGCCTAAAGACACTAATTTTCAGTACTTCCACTGCCATGGAAAGGAAGAGCATAGGGAAGAAGCACCTTCCAAAGGTGCTTCTTGCAGCCTTTGAAGATTCCAGCAGCTCCTGCTACAAAAGTACTGTTCTTTTCTACACCACTCACAAAATTAGAGAATACTTTAGTTAGGAAGGGATCTGTAATGGTCATTAGTCAAATGCCCCTGTTCTGAGCAGAGATATCTGCAACCAGATCAGGTTGCTCAGAGCCTCATCTAATCCAACCTGGAATGTTTCTAGAGATGGGGCTTCTACCACTGCTCTGGGCAACCTGGGCAAGTGTTTCATCACCCTCAGTGTCAAACAATTCTTCCCTTGCCAGTACTCTTAACAGTGAGGCACAGCAACGTGCCAGAGGCTAGTTTCAGTTCAATTTCACAAGAAAGTCTCCTGGAATGCTACAAAATTCCGTAGGGACTCAGGGTTTCCATTATTACACATTCAGGCAAGTCAAAAGTTGCCTTTAGCTTGTTCCATACAACTGAAGGAGTTTAGTGCAAGTGAATCAGGGGGTGGTCTGCTTGTTCTAGTATGGCAGAGTTAGTCCTTGAACTTAGGACCTTCTGTGACCACCACAGAGATCAAGCCTTCTCATTTTCTGGCCTTAATCAGTTCAAGAATTCAGTTGGCTCCAGTCATTGCAGTGCATAGCACAAAAGGTTCTGGCTGGCTCCTGTCCTGCTGGGATGACTGCTCTTGGCACTGCAGGGAGATGGTCCTGAAGTAGGAAACTGGGCAGGCACAGCTTGCTGGACTTAGTTCAGCTGTTCCCACAGGTCTGTTTCCTACTTGCAGGTCTCTGTTCTTGATCCAACCTACTTAATTGGACCCAACATGTGATGTTTCAGCTCATTCTTTCCAAGTGAAGAGGGCATGCCTTTTAAAATTAGGCAGTGCAAGAAAATTCCTTGCAGAAGGCAAACAATTCCCTCTTTTTAATTAATCATTCCACAGTCTTGAGTCTGAAAGTAAGATATCCTTACTTTCACAGCTACTGGAAAGTTGTTCATTGTCATCTCTTCTCGAAACCATGGTTCTGGGCACTGACTGAATCTGCAAAAAGTGAGTGGCAGGTATCTCAGTCCTTTCAGAGAACCCTCTTCATTTTGTTCCCACTACTGACCACAGTTCTCCAGCAATACATCCAAGATTTTACATCTGGATGGAGAGAGAATTAAGTGTTACACATCACACCTTGCACAATGATTCTTGACTGAAAAGGAACTAAGTATCTGTTTGGGCAAACACCTACAAACTGAAAGTAACTACTTAAAACCTATCTTTTGTGGACCATGAGACTTCTGATTATTTTGAAAATAGACTAGTTTAATAACAAGGTCTTAAAAGCCTTTTCTGAATTGACCTTAAAAATATCGTAAGTAAGATGTGGTCAGAACCTTCAAGCATTTTGTGGTGAAAGACTTTCTTGACACCCCTGAGAAGCCTCTCACACACATGCAGTGGTGGTTTATTACCACAGTTCCAAAATACTGCTAATTAAGCCACAGGTGACCTGACATTGCCTTGTCATTCATTTTGTACCTGTAAGCATTAAGAAGTCAAATGTTGAGTGGCTAAAACCAGAAGAACCCCACTAACAAATTCTGATGAATAGCACCACATTTGCAAAAGGAAAGACTTAATTCTCCAGAAGAGAAGTATTCCATAATAACTGTCATTTGGTTTGTTTGGGGGAGGAAACCTTCTTTGCTTTAAACTCACAGGTAAATTTTCAACAACAAAACCAACCAAGATCCAAACAAAAAAAACAACAAAAAAGATAGCAAACAAAAAAAAATTGAGAAAGGAAATTTTTTCAGCTTCAGCTTTGTTGACTGTGCAGCTCCTGGAAATTTGTGCAACAATAATGGCACTTCCAGGCACAGAAAACTCCTGCCCTCCAAGTGACTTTGTAGGTGACAGAAGAGAACCATAGGGAATCATAAAAGGATAAGGCCCTAAAATATAAAAGTGAGCTGACAAAAAGACTATACCTTAGAACTAGCTATTTGAGTTGTTTAAATAAAGCAGAATTTTCCAAAAACCAACTAAAATTCCTACACATCAACACATGAAGGAACATGTGAGGGGAAACTTACTCTGGTTCAACAACTCCATGCTGTGGGGTTACAGTAAGGCAGCGAACTGGCCATGTAAGCTCAAACATCAATGTCCTTTTAGAGTTGTTGACAATTTGTATATGTCCAGTATCTGTTGCTCCACCTGTAAGATTGAAAACAAAACAAAAAAAATACAAACAAACAAAAGCTATAAAAAGCCAACCTGTACAAAAATTCACAGGTGAACCCAAAATTCTGAGATGCATCAATTAAGAGAAAGCCTTTTCTGCCCTATTTTTACATCCACAAAGCTTTAAAATCTTCATAGGTATGCAGTGCATATAATGTGCACACATATGTGCATATAATGTGGCTCTGACAGTTCAACCAAACCCATTGTCCTGGTTTGAGCTAATTCTGGTCAATGTTGCTATTGCTCAGCTCAGCCTCTACTCAGTGAGGGCACTTTCTGAAGTTCAGGGCATGTTTGCATACATGAGCTGCTTCTAGCAGTGAGAACACCAATGGGGAGAGTTACTGGCAAGGGCTGGGCTGCAGACCAAAGCCACTGCTAAATGCTGTGCTCTGCATTGGAATGCAGTAAGTCAAAGCTGGCACCTCGGGGCAGGAGCAGACAGTTCCAGTGATTCTAAACTGACCAACAAGGGATTCTATCCCATGGATGTCATATTCAGTATAAAGCTGAGGGATCACCAGGGAAAAGTCTCCTCCTCCAATGGCTGGAGTCCAAGGTGGATTTGGTCCATTCTGCCTTCAATCCTAACCAATGTTTCTGAATCCAGTTCCTGCCACTGAGTCCAGTCTGGGATTTCCCCAGTGGCTGCACATAGCACCAGTGGTAACCATGATATCATTGCCATTGGCATATTGGTTTCTATCTATTAGTAGCTATTTTACTTCAGTGTTAGGATTTTCATTAAAGTTGCTTTGGTTTTTCTTTCCCATCCGCCAGCCTCTCCCTTATTCCCTTTCTCTTCCCTCTGGGGAGGGGCAAGGGTTCATAGCAAGCATCTATTAACTTAGTGACCAGCCCTTGACAATCACATTCAAACAAAGTTCACTGTTCAGATGCAAAACTGCTGCAGCAGCTGAGCCACCTTTACAAAGGCAGTAATTAAATAGTACACCATATAGTTATTTTAATACCAGTGTGAGTAGATTAATTATCTTCAAAACACACTTACTAATAGAAGGAGATGTCAAAGTCAGGCATGCAGGTTCAACAGTCCAAGGCTGTTGAATGTCTGATTTGTTCTGAACCAGTTCATCAGTTTTCACAGGTAATGGAAGAACCTGAGGTCCTTTAACAGGAAGAACGTCCAAACTTGCATTGATACGTTTGACAGAGTTCTCAAAACTGAAAAATAAGACTGCATTAAAGCTAAGTAATTTTTATTACTACTTTTGAGGAATTCTAATAGCCTACTCAGAGTATTTCTCACAATTTAATACCAAAATACAAAGTTCTTCACATGGGCCTTCAATTTAATTAATCCTACATTATTAAGATGAAAGTAGTTCAACAGCTATATCATGAGGCAGCATTTCTACAGAATCATAGAATCATTTTGGTTGGAGAAGACTTTAAAAGGTTACTCCAAACATAAAACTCTCTGTGATTCAAATATTTCAAAGGCCAGGTCTCAATCAGTTCTCCAAAGAAATCCTCACAGTAATGGACCACCTCAAGTGAGAGCATGCTGAGTTTGGGATTAGCTTCAGCACATACCGCCATATGGTCTGGACAAGGGAAAAGCCACAAAGCCTCTAAAATAGATCTCTGTTTCCATCCCAGACATCAAAAATTTATTTCAAGGGATGAAATGGCTACAATCCTATTAGGACTACAAAAACAGATGCTCTTTGGGAGTGCCTATGGAAAAATCACCCAGTCTCTTCAGATGAACAGGAGGCTGCAGATAGAAGTTAGTGGCATCAGTTGAGGAAACAGTGCAGAAGACATCAGAAGAGTTTAAACAGCTATATAGAGAAAAATATGAAGAAAAGCCACCTAGATATTAACTGGAGTCATCCTCATTAGAGAGGCAGCTCTTGCAAAGCAAATCCACTTTCATCAGTTAACCTTCTAGCTACATCACCTGTCCACCTCCAAGGGCCATCCAGAAGACTCCTGAAGCAGATTCAGATCAGCTATGTAATAGCCCAACACACAAAGCACAGTCCTTCGCATGTTCGTGTAGAAAAGATGGGTATGGTTTGTCTTCCGTGGGATGTCACATACTGAAAGGTAGAGAGCAATCCCAGTAAGAAAAATATAATCTCTAATGCTGAAAAATTACACAGAGATGTAAGATACAGACTTAGCTAATAATCTGTTGGCTAAGAGAGCCCAGGTCCCTCTAAACATTGCCTACTACAAGTTCAGTTATCAGGCATAAACCTGTGTTAAGGAGATGTAGCATATAGATCTAAATACACATCAATGTCTACTTCTTCAATACAAAATAACTATTTTCCACCTTTATACAAGTGCTATAAACTAATCTGATTCTACACCGAATTGAAGTTAAGTTCTACTTTTTTTTTAGCCTGCCAAGTCAGACCAAAACATTCCCAAGGCATGGTAGAAAGATTCGATAAGAGATTTTTTTTTTTTGTCTGTCTTGTGCAATATTTCATTCATTATACCTGCAAATGACCAAAAAGTTAGGAATGTCACAGTACAACTTTAAAACAGTTAAAAAAAAAGGTTAACTAGTCAAAGTCTTCTGCTTTCTTTGTGCCATATCATGTTGAATAGAAAAAACAAAGGCTTTAACTTTACTCCCCAGTTGTGTGTCTCCTTCTCACCAGCCATACAGAAGGACAGGGAACGGGGGTTGTGGTCTGCTCATCACATGTTAGTTACTGTCACTCCTTCCTCAGAGGGAGGACTCCTCACACTCTCCCCTGCTTCAGTGTGAGGTGCCTCTCCACAGGATATGGTCCTCTCCGTGGATTTATCCATCATGAATCTTTCCCACAGGCTGCAGGTCTTCACAAACTGCTCCAGCGTGGGTCCCTTCTGTGGGGTGCAGTCCCTCAGGAAGACTGCTCCAGCACAAATCCTCAGCAGGGTCATAAGTTCTGGCAGCAAACCTGCTCTAGCATGGGCTCTTCTCTCCACAGGAGTATAGAACCTGCCAGGAGCCTACTCCAGACCAGGCTCTCTACACGGCCACAGCCTCCTTCAGGCATCTACCAGTTCCAGCAGAGTCTTCCATGAGCTGCAGTCAAATACCTGCTCCACTGTTAATTGCCAAGGGCTGCAGGGGACAGCCTGCCTCATCAGTGTCTTCACCACAGGCTTCAGACAAATCTTTGCTCCAGCAGCTAGAGCACCTCCTCCTCCTTCAGTGCCTTTGGTGTCTGCAGAACTCTCTCACATTCTCACTCTTCTATGCCACCTATTGTTGCACATCAAGTTTTTCCCCTTCTTCAAGACGTTACCCCAGAGGCACTGCCACCATCACTGACAGCCTCGGACTTGACCAACAGCAGCTCTCTCTTGGAGGCAGCTGACACTGGCTCTATCAGACATGCTTCTAGCAGCTTCTCAAAGAAGCCGCTCCTGTAGTTCCCCCCACCTCTACCAAACCTTGCCACTACATCTGTCCAAACAGAGAATTTTGGCTTCTGTAGTGACTAAAACAAACAGTGAAGAAATAACTAAGCTTCAGGCCTAAAAGCACTTTTTTCAACCCAAAAACAAGTAGTGGGATTTCGTTTTAAACAAGTCACAGGCTTACCTTCTGTCACAAGCTCCTCCCCTTGAAATTCTTCATCAAATACAACATCTCTCAGTAAGCTGTCTTCTGCAATTATCTGCTTTTCTACTTCAGATTCACAATTCCTAGATCTGTTAGAGAGAAGGTGAAACAAGAGTCATTACATTACCAGAAAGCAGTGGAAACAACAGGTTGAGAAGACTCCTGAAATTGCTAAGGCCTCCAGAGATTATTGAGTCCAACCCCCTGCCAAAGGCAGGATCCCCTAAGATAGTTCACACAGGAATGCATCCAGAAGGATTTTGAAAGCCTTCAGAGGAGACTCCACAATCCCCTGGGCAGGCTGTTCCAGTGCTCTGTCACCCTCACTGTAAAGAAGTTTCTCCTGGTGCTGAGGTGGAACCTTCTATGTTCAAGTTTGTATCCATTGTTCCTTGTCTTACTACTGTGCCTTTTGGTCTGTTCCCACTCTTTCCAAAAGCACATTAAAACCATACTCATAGTAGCATCCACCTCTGGCTTTAACTTTTTATTAAACCTTGGTTTCTGTGCCAGCAGCATCTCACCTACAATACTGCTGCCTAGAAACTTCATCTCCCCAAAAGAAACATACTGCTGCCAACAACATGTTTGGTCTTCGGACTTCCTTTTCCACTGGATTCCATGTTATAGTAACCACCTGGTAAAATAAACAGGCAACATAAAAATATCTTGTTGGGACCCACATTTAAAGCAAGACCAATTACTGCAACATAAGTGAAAGAGGATTAAACACAAGTTAAGAGAGAATAAAGAACTTGTCAGACACATTCTCATGGATCACATTTATTTTTAAGTTAAAAACATTTGCTCAGAATGAGGTTATTTATACTTACTTCTTGCATTCCTTCTCTTACCACGAACTTGTCTGGAGATACATTCAACACCTGAGGATCCATAACTCCTCCTGCCCCTAGGTCTTCAAAGCACACTGCTCTGACATAGGCAGCCCGAGAACCTGTGTTTCTCAGGTGCAAGGAAGCCTTCTTTATTTTGGGAGGCAATGATTCATTCAGTTCTATCACGTAGTTATCAGGCAGTTTCTTAATGTTTTCTAAAGTTAAATTGCTTGTTCCTCCGTATCCAGATAATGGTATCTGAGGGGGGAAAAAAGATTGAAGTCACCAAAAAATAATCAGTACCTCAAATAGAAGAAAAACTCTTACTAAAATTTCTGCAGAACTACGGTAAACTGAATAAAATATTTTCAGTTGTCTTTCTGTAAATATTTCAGACGTGAATTCAAAAGATTTTGCAAGAAACTGCAAAGCTCAAGTTTATTTAGCCTGTTTCAAGTTTTACTGAAAATGAATTGAAGATAAATTCAGTGATTAACAGTTCTACAGTTAAAATCACAGAACACTTTAGGTTGGAGGAGACCTTTTAAAGCCATCTAGTGCAACACCCCTGCACTGAGGAGGGACATCAACTAGATCAGGTTGCTCAGACCTAGAATGCTTCAAGGGATGAGGTTTCTACCATATCTCTAGGCAGCCTGTGCTGATGTTTTACCACCACGAGTGTAAAAAATATTCTTCCTTCTATCTATTCTACATCTCCTCTCTTTTAAAGCCATCATCACACCTTGTGCTGTCACAACAGGCCTTGCTAAGAAGATTGTCACTATCTTTGTCATAGGTCCCCTTTAAGTACTGAAAGGTCTCTCTGGAGTTTTCTCCAGGTTGAACAACCAACTCTCTTATCCTTTCCCTGTAAGAGAGGTGCTCCAGCCTTAAAATCTTGGGCTACTTCTGTAACAGTACCTGAAAATCTGCCTACACTAGGAGGAAAAAAGTGCAAGAAAACTGATGCTAAGGTTCAAACTGTAAAATTCAGTGCCCAAACAACCTTTAACGAATATACAGATCTGTAGAGAGTACATCTTGAGAAGGTTCAGCTTTTCAATATGAATGGTTTCTCAGTGCTAGGTGCTCAACAACTAAGAAAATACATATACACTTAAATTAGAAGTTAGGCTGGGTCTCTTACAGTAAACTTAATTCCTGGCTGTGATCGGATCCCCAGCTGTTTGATTTCCAGCT
Source organism: Psilopogon haemacephalus (assembly GCA_013396835.1). NCBI lineage: Eukaryota > Metazoa > Chordata > Aves > Piciformes > Megalaimidae > Psilopogon > Psilopogon haemacephalus. The sequence goes on from VWZI01014740.1 coordinate 119,394, forward strand.
TGGCAAAGCAGCAAGTTGTTCGAGTAGGTGTAAACATCAAATAGATGTCAGCATCTTCTTTGGGACGAATTTTAAGTTCCCAGTTAATAGTTGAGCGCTCTTCTGATCCAAATATACTTTTTAGCTACAGAAACAGACAGCAGAAGTGAGGGACAACAAGACGAAGAACACAGAGCAGTAAGATTTGATTCACCAGGAACCCCAAAGTTAACTTCTCCAACATCTGGATGAACTTCAGCTGATGGTGAATACGGTTTTAAAGTTCCAATGCTTAATATGCAGCAAAACCGACCAAGGTCAAGATACTTCACATTCCCACAATGGTCCCCTCAGTTCACAGAATAAAAGAATGGGAAGGACCTCTGGAGATTATCTATTCCACCCTCATGTTAAAGTGGTTTCCCTACACGAGGTTGCAGAGGGATGTGTCCAGAAAGGTCCACAGAACGAGACCCACAACCTCTCTGGGCAGCCTGTTTCAGGGCTCCATCACCCTCAAAGAAATTTCTCCTTAAATCCAAGTGAAGCCTCCTGGATTCTAGTTTGTACCTGCTGCCACTTGTCCTATCACTGAGAAGAATCCACATGATGCTTGTCATACCAGGGAGTATTGCTCCTGCTTCTATTATTTTTTGCAGGCTCTATCTTAGACCAATTCTTTTGCCTTCAACCCATAACATGGTAAGACTGAACTTAAAAACTACTACAGTATTTTTTTCTGTTTAAAATTTTAGATATCAAATCAGAACGTTTGGTGGGGGGGGAAGTGGACTATGTAACAAAAAAGCTCTCTAAGGTAATTTCTAAAGGCTAAGTCCAGCTTTTCTTGTCTCCCTCCCTCACACAGCCAAAGTTCTTTGCAGTGAGGTCTGAAATCCCTCCTGCAAGAAGGGCCACTTCACCCAGTACTGACTGTCTGCTGCTGCAGCAGTTCACAGAGCTGTAAATTGAGCCTCAATTTGCTGCAGCACTCCTTTTTTTCAGCTCTTCTTAGTGTTTCCAGTGTAGCTTAAGCTCTCCTGCCACGTTCTTCTTGGCAGCTTGGCAGCAAATATTCACTGCCATTTATAAAAGAAGAACACTTCAGGGCAAAGCCATTTTTACTATTAACATATCCTGGTTACTGCCATAAACATAAAATAAATTTTGATGACAGCTACCTGAAAGCAGTCTTGATCCTGGCCTCTTATCAAGAGCCTCAAATGCTGGGTCACAGAAGGAGAGTCATTTCTTAAAGTTAACTTCTGCTGGCTAGAAAATACAGAGTTCAGTTACATTTTACAGCAAATATAAATTAACTGCATATATTTATTCATGGAAACCACAGAAATAGGAGAGTCATGATTCAATTTCCACCTCTTGGAACAACAGAATATGTTAACTAGAAAATAATTTCTGTATTTTCAAAGATCCAGACTTTACAATACCATTACACACAGAGCAAAACAAGCCCAGAACACATACATGCCTTTTCTGAAGTTCAACTATTGTACTTAAGAGCTTGAACTTTCAAAGCAAGCAGTCCTTGTGTCCTTAAAACTACAATTCTCTTCAAGAGACAGTTTTAATTGGATTATCCAGTGCCATTTAATGATGCAGAAACTTCTGAGTAGTCTGGTCCTGACTTACTTAAACAATTGTAAAGAACTAAAACAAACTCTTCCTTTTCATGTACTTTATAACATGCTAGTGCCACACAGGACATTATGGCTATTTGGCAACACCAGGTTGACCAAAAAGCCGTTTTTCTCCTCTCTAATATATCCTGACATTGGTCAGCCTTATGGTATGTCAGATCCTTCACCCACAGAGGAAGGAAACCTCTTCAACAAGAAGTGTGATTGCCTTTATCCTTTTAACAAGTCAAAAAACAATCTCAGAAGAGAAGGCTTTGAGGAGACCTTATAGTAACCTTCCAGTATCTGAAGGGGGCCTAGAGGAAGGCTGGGGAGGGACTATTCACAAGGTCTTGGAATGACAGGACAAGGGGGAATGGGTTCAAACTGGCAGAGGGGAGATTTAGACACGATGTTAGGAGGAAGTTCTTCATAGTGACGGTGGCGAGGCACTGGAACAGATTGCCCAGGGAAGTTGTGGCTGCTCACTCCCTGGATGTGTTCAAGGCCAGGCTGGATGAGTGAAGTAAAGCTGAAGGGGAGTCTAGGATGCAGTGACCATGAAATGGTAGAGCTCAAGATCCTCAAAGCATCAAGGAGGCTATACAGTAAACTCAATGTTCTGGACTTCAAAAGAGCAGACTTCAGTCTCTTCAGGAATCTGCTCAAGAGGGTACCATGGGAAAAAACTCTGGAAGGAAGGGGGGCCCAGGAAAGCTGCTCATTGTTCAGGGATCACCTCCTTCAGGCCCAGAAGCAATGCATTCCAAAAAAGAGGAAGGCAGGTAAGAATGCAAGGAGACCTGGATGAGGTCTTGAGTGACCTGATCTAGCGGGACGTGTCTCTGCCTATGGCACAGGGGGGTTGGAACTGGATGATCTTTGAGGTTTCTTCCAACCTAAACCATTCTATGATTCAGGTTGGAAAAGACCTTTAAGATAAACTCCAACCATTCACCTAGCACCCAGCCTAAAACTGGTAAAAACAAAGGAAGAGGAAGGATCAGGCAGTTAGAATCAAAGAAGAGTAGAGAGAAAGCAAAGCCTCTCCCCCTTTTTCAGTAGCAGATATTGTTTTATACTCTGTTGGAACAACAATTCTACAACTAATTTCAGCTTTCCAAAACCAATGGTGCAACAAAATTAACTTTTCAGGAGGAACAGAAGACAAAAGGGTAATAGCAGGGTAGAGAAAGCAGTTCTCAAACACAAACTAGCCCAAATGACTAGATTAGAAATGCACTACCTTAGCAGGAACAGGATCACAGCTATGAGTTCTTGGATACAAACACAGATCACTTTAAAACCTAAGGTGATATTCTTGATGAAGGGCTGCCCAGCTTATACTTACATTGATGCTCCAAGGGGTACTCCTCCCCAGGCAACAAACTGCTTGTTGGCAAGAATGGGTGGGATGTTTGAGCAGTCACCAACAGCTGTAGGAAGAGGTCTGTTCCCCTCAGGCACCACCTCACCTTTCAACACCACTTCATACTGAGGTCCGGAGGGCAGCACAAGGACTTTCAAAGAACTTGTAAAACAAACAAACAAACATAAATCCCACCACAGAATGAGATTAGCTACTGAAAATAAAACATAAGTGAAAAAAAAAAAATATACATAGTGTAGTGGGTTTGCAGTGACTTCCCCCCCCACCACCTTTTTAAACCCCAGCTAAAACTCAGAAAAACACACTGGAAGTTAATAAATGAAGCTTTGTATTTACAGCAATGCAAACATACAAGCAAATATTTACAAGATATAACAGATATTTACAGAAATATACAGTAAAAAAGGTAATAAACACACCACACCCCTCGAGACTAAAATCCCCAAGAGAGGGTAACCAAACTCCCCCTACCACCTTTCCCCACTTCCCCAATCTTATCTCACCACTTGATGACGCTGCAGATAAGCTGAAGATCAGAGAGATTAGTAATAGGAGCAGAAATTAGTCATTTTAGTGATTTAACTCCGAATTCAGCCAGCAAGACCAAGAGACAAAGGAAAAAAGCTGCCGGAGCCAGCACAGACCCAAGCCAGACTGGCTCCCAAAGCAGTCTTTTGAGAACATTTCTTAAAACAATTTTTTTTTCCTCTGTCTCAGTGAAACCCGGTGAAGTGACACTGTGTTGTTTAACTCTCTCTCAGCCAATAGTCTAATTTCTCACTCAAATTCTCCAATTAGCTCAAACCAACACAACATAGGCCTTCTAAAACTAACTCAAGGGGAAAATACAAATACTTTATGATGAAGGTCCGTATTAGGCATAGAAATTTCAACTCTTTGGGCTGCAAAGACATACGCCACATGTACCTCAGCCAACCTTCTGAAGTATTTCATCTGGAAATGGCTCAGGCAAGTATTTCAGAGGCTGATTCTAAACAAATTGGCTTTTGTCCATGGTAAATTGTGATTATTTTGACAAATAATCTTGAAGAGGAACAAAGTCTGGCTAGCTCTGTACTGATTAACAGGTTTGAGATACTCAGAAGCATCAAAATTTAATTCTGAGTCCTGTTAATAACAGCAGTGTTCCAAGCCATGAATTCAAGACTTTTTTCACAGCTTCACACATTGCATCAGATTGGAAGGGACCCCCAAAGTCATCTTGTCCAACCCTCCTGCAGTCAGCAGGAACACTTCCAACTAGATCAGGCTGCCCAAGGCCACACTGAGCCTGATCTTGAATGCCTCCAGGGATGGGGCCTCAACCACATCCCTGGGCAACCTGTTCCAGTATTTCACCACTCTCATTGTAAAAATCTTTCTCCTGATGTCCAACCTAAATCTACCCTGCTCCAGTTAAACCATTGCTCCTCATCCTATCATCACAAGCTCTTCCAAACAGTCCTTCCCCAGTCTTTCTATAGATCCCCTTCAGAAACTGATACGTAGTCATTAGGTCTCCCCAAAGCCTTCTCTTGTCCAGGCTGAATAGCCCCAATTCTTTCAGCCTGTCTTTATTGGAGAGGTGTTCCAACCCTCTGACCATCCTTGTGGCCCTCCTCTGGACCCACTCCAGCAGGTCCTTGCCCCTCTTGTGCTGAGGACCCCAGAGTTGGACATAGTACTCCAGGCAAGGTCTTCCCAGAGCAGAGTGGCAGAATCCCTTCTCTCCACCTGCTGACCACACTTCTTTTGATGCAGCCCAGGATGCGACTGGCCTCCTGGGCTGCAAGTGCTCACAGCTGGTTCACATCCAGCTTCTCAACCACCAGCACCCCCCAAGTCCTTTTCTGCATGGCTGCTCTCTATTTCATCATCTTCCAGCCTGTAGTGATATCAAGGATTACCCTTCCACTTAGCTTTATTGAACCTGATAAGATTATCCTCAGCCCATTTCTCCAAGTTGTCTTTATCTCATTTCCTGAGACTGCTGCGAGAAGGGAAGCATGAGCCCACAGACAAGGAATCAGCCGCCTGCAGCTGGCTTTTCTTGATACAGGCTCTACCTTAGAGGACATAAGCATAGCACAGATGCCTATTGCCTCCTTCTGGCAGATGAATGAAAACATCAGAAACAGATTCAAATAACAAAGCAGAAAAAAATGGGCTAACACTGCATAGAACACTAGACCCAACTGAAAAAGAAGAGTACAGGAAACTAGAAACCAACACCAAAACTCCACCAAAAGCAACAAAAGAAGAACCAAGGACAAATAGTGCTGCCTCACTAAGGCAGACAGAAGCCAACAGATAAGTAAAACAAAAGGCTGAAGTATATAGAGAAGTAAATGGAGATAACAATATAGGGAATGAAAGAAAACAATCAATCAGAACAATAAAATTAAAAACAACAAAAAAAAAAGGCTGAAGCATTTTTTACAGCACAGACCCACTTGGAATCAGGACTGAAACTCAAGAATCTCCAGTCTAGCTGTCATTGAATTTCTGTGCTGCCTACTTGACAGAGCCCTGCATACCATCAGCAGGGCACATAAACTCTTGTTACTGCTTCAGTCAGTTTATCAGTCTTTCAGCAGCACTTGCCAAGTGGACTTGCCAGAGTTTCCAACCCTGCTGAGTACCCTGAGCCTAGAAAGCAAAGTAGTTACATATGAAGCCACAGGAAGGCAAAGATAAATCACTTTGCCTTGCCCATCCATTAGCATCACGAGCACAGAACTTCTCATTGTTTAATTTAATGCACTGGGTAGGCCTTAGTTAAGCTGAATGTATTTTGGGTGTTCTTGCATTATTATGGAAGAAATGGGAGAACAAAGAGGAAAAGCTACTCAGGAGAAAGGAGTTGGATACCCAGCACTGCCAAAAAACCTCTTACGTGGCATCAGAATGATCACTTGAACTAATCAAGCCTGGGCAAAAATATGAATGCTTATGTCTACAGAAGGAACATCAGTTCTGTATCAGAACAGCTGAACTCTTATTCAATTATAGCAGCCAAAACCAAATAATATTTCTGATCCTATCTATGCCCGAGTATTTTTATATGGGAAAACAGGAATAACATTTCCCTTTTCTTAGCAGGTGAAGAGGGAAGCAACTTAAGTGGCTTCCGAAGATCACATTTTAAAGCTTTGCTGTACTTCAGAAAGAAGAACCATACAAAGAGGATTTAGTTTATCTACACTAAAGCCACCTCAGAACATCAGGAAATATTATCTACCCTCTAAGATACCCACAACAAAATGGTAATGTATGGCACAGGTGAACCCCAGCAAAAAGCTACATTGTAATGAATGAGGACTCCCATGAAAACAAGCAGAAGCTTTCCCTGGTGAGTAAAACTTTTAATTTGTTCATGTCCTTGAGGTCAAAAGTCGCTCTCAGCATAAAATCAGTTCTGTTACCTTTCTATAGTCCTGACATTATTTGGAACAAACAAGACAATCACTTCTTGTTCTTCTCCAGGAAGAAGGAAAAGACCCTCAGGCAGAACCCCAAAGCAGCTGTCCTCATCTGATATCTGGAAGCAGGCAAGGGCAAAAGGGGTTGCTTATTATTTATTTTAAGGGAGTATTACAAGATGCAATACAATTTGTATCTGTTCAGACAGTTCATACACAACTGGCACCTTCACAACTTTCCCATAATCCTGCACTAACTAATTAAACTACTCTAAAGTTGGACAATCTACTGCAAATACCTCTAGAATGCTTCTGAAGACATCAACCAAACCAAAAACAGTAAGTGGGCCAGGAAAGCTTAAAGACTTTAAGGGAAGTACAACATGGCAAAGGTAAAGCACTACTGAAGCAGTATCCCTAGTCTCAGTGGTACCAACTGGCATCAGTTACTACCCAGTATCATCACAGTGAAGTGGCATTTGTGTTACTAGTCATTTCACTTACTTTCATGGCCCCTGCTTCATGAAAAACTGTGTGATCACCCATAATTACAGGGTTTTTTTAAATGTGAAAGGTCCAACTGCTTCTTCTGTAGGCTTTGACAGGCTGGATTCAAATGTGCCTACTTACCTTTCACTCTGGTGCACATTTTCCATGGATTCAAGAGATGACAGATGTAAAAAGAGCTCATCTCATGGCTGAGATGGCAAAATGTTCACTGAAAATGTAGCTTTGTTAGAAAATAAAGATGTTTGCCAGTGGTAATATTCCACTTGGCTCTGCATTCCACCCTACTTCTACATATTTGTTACACTCCTGTAAAAACCTGTCTATTAAAAGTCTAGTTTCAATACAGCAGTAATAGCACAAACCTCATGATTTCAAGAGAGAGAAGCCAACCTACCTTGATTTTCAAATGTACAGCAATGTTCCCAGCATTTTTCAAGGGCAGTCGCTGCTTGGCTGTAGAACCCACCCTGGCAGACAGATACACTGCCTGGAACAGGTGGAAAAGAGTCTATGAATGAGTGAATAAAACCACACAGTAGAAAAAAGCATTACAAAAGTACTAGGCTAAGAGAGACAAACTATTATAAGCCACCTGATCATAAAGCACTTTAGGTTGTGATGGACCTTCAAAGATCATTTCATCCAATACCCTATTGCAGTCTGCAGAGACTCAGCTAGATCATGTTGCTCAGAACCACATTCATCTCATCTGGAATGGTTCCAGGGATGGGGCTTCTACCACTTTTCTGGGCAACCTGGGCCAGTGTTTCACCATCCTCACAGTAAAAAAAAAAAANCCTATACTAGCTTAAATCTGCCACCTCTTGTCCTGTTACAACTGACCCTGCTAAAAATTCTTGTCCCCATCTTTCTTATCAACTCCTTTATGTACAGAAAGGCCACAATAAGGTCTCCTCAGAGCCTTATCTTCTCCCGACTGAACAGCCCTATGCAATTGAAGATGTCCCTGCTCACTGAAGAGGGGGGAGAGTAGAGAAATGGGTACTTTGCAACCCAAAATATTCTGTGATTTTAACTACTGAAGCACGTTTTGTAAATGCATGCAAACCTGTAAGGTCTTTGGAGCATGTATCTTGGCTGTTCCAGCTCTTGCTTGGAGAGGGACACTTTTAATCACACTGCTGGGTCCTGGACTATCCAGCTCCACATCAACACTTGCCAAGAACACATCCGCTGGACCTAAGGAACCTAGGAACAGTTCCATGAGTAACAAAATCAAGCTAACAGCAAGGGCCACTCCTATGGATGGATGCAAATGCCTCACTTCAGCTACTGTCTGATCTTCATACATTCATGTTGTGAGGATAATACAGAAGCTCTCCCATTACCCTGGCAACACTTTTTCTCATCTCTTTTAAATCAAGTCTCACAGGACCTTATCTGACTGTTTTAGAGTCCTATCTTAAATGTGGCTGAAGTTGTCCCTAAAGCAATCAAAAACTCCATCATAAGCTAGGAGAGATATGCATTATTCACTCTTTAGGAAGACAGAAAAACTCAAGAGGTTTCTTCATATTTCTTATCCAATTTGCAATCAATGGAATACTTCAAGTGATGATTTCATTCCCTCAGTAAAAGGAGTAAAGCAGATGCCATACATCTTGCAGGAAATAACCACACTGGACAGTTTGACAGTGAAGCATAAATGCCCCTGTTGTAATCTAAAGGGATTAAGAGAGAAGAATTCTGCCTCCTTCAGTTTCCAAAACTGAATGTGATACCTAAAACTCTAAGCTAACACAAATCAAAGATGGAAGGTTTCATATCAGGTTTGTTAGAATTGCAGGAACAGGCTGCAAAGTCAAACTTACTTCAGTTGAAATGAAAATCAAGTTGCTATACCTGAACAAGAAATTTGTTTCTTAGGTGCATGGAATAGAACCCAAACTGTTAAAGCTTCGGGATCCTGAAAAAGAAATTGGTTGACTCATCTTAAGGGAAGATATTACTGAAGAGGAAAAAAAAGAACAAAAATGAAACAAACCCAACTAGCAACAAAACTGCACTGCTCAAATAGGCAGACGCCCCAAAAATCATGACAGTGAGTTCAGAGATTTAGAGGCACCAGTTCAGAAAGGTACAAACGACTCACCTGCCCATCATAGCTTGCATGTATCACATGATTTACAACTGATGGAGCTGCTGTCTGAGAAATGGCATCTGTCTGGAGTGATTGCTCGTTGAAAGCAGTGACTGGCTCCTTGGAAAATGTGAAGCAACTCCAAGCTACTGCATTCTGAAAAAGAAATCAAGTATGGGACGGATTAAATCATATCGACACTAATAACACTGCTGAGAAACACAAGGCAACTTTTGAACCATCCAAGCAGCTTGGAAAAAACAATATAATGTTAGCCTGTATGTAGGTAGCAGTCCAATCAACTTTCCAAGAACAGTCAAAAACCCTTTTTTACTAGCTGGAACTGGCTAGTTTAAGGATTCAAGAAGTTGGACTGCTCAAGACCAAATTTCAATAGCCACCAAGATGACTTGATCCATCTTAATTTCAGGCAGGTCCTTTCTTGTGTCCAACATAAAAACCCAAGAAAACCAGCCCAGAAGAGCAACCAACCTATCCAAAACCCAAAAATCTATACTGCCACAGAGATGCCTACAAGAATGGAGAGAGACTGCTTACAAAGGCCAGCAGTGATAGGTCCAGGGGACTGGCTTCAAACTAGAGAAGAGCAGATTTAGATTGGATGTTAGGAACAAGTCCTTTAGGATGAGGGTAGTGCAACACTGGAACAGGTTGCCCAAGGACGTGGTTGGGGCCCCATGCCTGGAAATATGCAAGGTGAGGCTTGACAAGGCTCTGAGCAACCAGATGCAGTGACTGAAGAGGAGGTTGGACTAGATGACCTCTGCAGGTCACTTCCAACCCAGACCATTCTGTGATTCTATGAATATGCTAAACTTTCCTGCTTGCTTGAAGAGTCAGCTCTTCTATTTGAACATGAGAATATAGCTGCTGCTTCTCAGAGGGAAGGTTTAGGCAACACAACACTTTTGTTCTCTACTGCCCAGTGCTATCAAATCAGTCAAGAGAGCCAGTGGATGTAAAAACAAAAATAAACAAACAAACAAACAAAAAACCCACAAAACAAACAATAAACCTCCAACCAAACCCCAGAGACCACATCTGTTCCAGAAGTATTTTTGTTGGTAGGTACTGTGACCTGGCTTGGGCTGCAATAAAGTTAAATTCCTTCGTAGCAGCTGGTACAATGCTGGAGTTTAGATTTCATGTGAGAATAATGCTGACACACTGATATTTTCCCGTTGTTGCTAAGCAGTGTGTGTACTGAATCAAGGACCTTTCAGCTTCTCTCAGGAGAGGCTGAAAGTGTACATTGAGACAGGACAGGACAAAATAAGGACAGGTAACCCCAGCTGACCAAAGAGATATTCCATACCACGTCACATCATGCCAAGTACATGAACCAGGAAGATCTGGCCGGGGGCACCACAATACAGGGACTGGCTTGGGCAGCAGTAAGCAATCCTATTGTGCATCACTTGTTTGATATATTCTAGCATGCCTCTCTTTCCTGTTCTGTTAATCTGTCTTTACCTTGAATCACAAGCTTTACTTTTCTGTTTCCCCCCTCCCCAGTTCTCTTCCCCCTCCCAGTGGGAAGGAGTGAGCAAGTGGTCCCTGGTGCTGACTTGCCAGCTGGGGTTAAACCAGGACATGCCATTAGAGCAGACCCAAGATCACCATTCTGCAATAAATGTATTTCCTGACTAACCAAAGACTTTTTCAGACTGTGGCATGTAGTGTCCAGCCAACATTCTTAGTGGCATAGAACATAAAACCTTCTGCTATTAAAATTCAGTACCACAAGAAGTTAACTCTCACATGGAGGAAATTTAGTGTACTTACTGCATTAATGATGAGCCGAAGAGGCACAAAAGCATGGGTTTTGTTGACCAGTTTGAGTGGAAGAGCTTTCCAGCTGCCAAAAGTCAAATCACCAAAATCCAGAATACCTCTTTGGCCTGTTTCCACCTGGTTTTAAAGCAAAGCAGAACTTCTAAGGAATGAAAACCTCCAAAACACATTACCATACAAAACCACCACCAAAATAAGGATATTGTTCACCTGTTCCATCCTCTTAATGCCACATCCACATTACTACAGACCTGCCAGAAGGCCTAAGAGGAGTCTAAGAAACATATTCCCATACGTATCAAAAGACTTTACACCTAACAGGTTCTCTCCAACATATTTCACCTTATTTAAGCCAATCTTTGGTGCAATACTTATCCATCTACTATAAAAATATTTTTGCTAGTTAAATTTAAACTGTTACTATTGCTAGCAAGTAAGAAATCTCATGTTTAAGCAGTTAAAATGTTATTTAGGATCATAGAATGGTTTAGGTTGGAAGGGACCTCAAAGATTATCCAGTTCCAACCCCCTGCCACAGGCAGTGACACCTCCCACTAGATCAGGTCGCTCAAGGCCTCAGCCAACCTGGCCTTGAACACCTCCAGGGAGGGAGCAATCACAACCTCCCTGGGCAACCTGTGCCAGTGTCTCACCACCCTCACTGAAAAGAGCTTCCTTCTAACATCCAGTTTAAATCTCCCCTCTCACACTTCAAACCCATTACTCCTCATCCTGTCAGTACATGACCCTGTGAACAGTCCCTCCCCAGCCCTCCTGTAGGCCCCTTTCAGATATTGGAAGGCTGCTATAAGGTCTCCTAGAAGCCTTCTCTTCTCCAGGCTGCAGAGCCCCAACTCATAGTGATTCAAATCACTAAGGAGTTACTTTTTGTGAGCATAAAATCACTTGAGTGTCATGGATCTGCAGCAAAATGAAGCTGAATTCTGTGAATCCGTGAAGTTCAAATTGTTTTATTCTTTTGGTCCTTTTTCCAGTTTCAGGGATATAACAAGACATGCAGAGACAGAGCATAGGGTTTCATTTTAATTTCAATACGAAGCAAGTGTGAACGACCTACATGCCGTGGAGAAGGATGGATTTTGCCAAACTACATATTAAAAGCATATTAGAAATTAAAATTTATGGAAGCAGCATTCAAAACTATTTCCAGCCATCTGCAGTCACCTAGAATTTCATTAACTTAAAACATATGCTTAAAATGGAAACAAATTACCAGCTGTGGTTACTGACTGGAATTTTCTTTTTTTTTTTCTCAGAAATGCCAAAAATGATCATGTTCAGGCATCTCCAAAAGTGCCATTAAGCCCATTTCTGCCTGTCCATACTTTTTAATTTAGGAGTACATGAAGTCAGATTTAATGCTTAATGCCACACTGCCTCCCAACTGTTTGTTCTTCATGGTGAGGCGCAAGGTGAAGCATTTTACACACCTATTTACTTTTACTTTAGTCCAAAAGAAGAAAGTCTTCTCTACAACCATAAATAAGCTGAAAGCAGTAAGAACCCAATAAAAAGCATATTTCATGTAAAAAAAATAAAGCAATCCTTAGTGGAAATAAATGAGTTTTATCACATATTAATGCTCAACAGTATCCAACACAGATCCTTGGAAAGAATTAGATGTTGAATATCTCATCCATGCTTCCAATAACAAAAAAGTAATTGCTTTTAATTTGTTCTTCATTTCCAGGTAGGTGCTAAAACTTCCCTGATAATTACAAGCTTACTTGCTTGTAAGCTTACAAGCATACTTGATGTAAAAAAACAAAGCAATCCTTAGTGGAAATAAATGAATTTTATCACATATTAATGCTCAACAGTATCCAACATAGATCCTTGGAAAGAATTAGATGTTGAATATCTCATCCATGCCTCCAATAATGAAAAAGTAATTGCTTTTAATTTGTTCTTCATTTCCAGGTAGGTGCTAAAACTTCCCAGATAATTACAAGCTTCTTAAACACTCTCCTATATTCCCTTCCCACTCCAAACATCAACACCTCCAGCTTCTTCAGCTCCAGCTTGAAGAAGAAACCTGCATTCCTATTCTTCTCCAGTGTCATTAAACCAATGATAAAATTCCAACACCAAAAAAACCCCAAACCATACTAAGCAGCTACTTACTTCTAAATGAGGGGTTTCAGCAACTGCTGTCAGAACTACCCTACTGGCCAGAGCTTCTGCTTGAATGATTGTCTTAGCATCTGCAGAAACTGGCCAGGAGGAAACATTGAGAATACACTGAAAGACCCCTGGATGACAGGGCAAGAAAAGTATTTTCACATCATGGGTAGAATAGGGTCCTACGATGGCTTTGTTCTTGAAAACCAGGCATTGATACTTCACAGGATTCATCTGAAAAAAACAAAACAAAACAAAACAAAACAAAATCTCTATCATTCTCAACATCCTCTTGCCAAAAGAGAGTTGATTTCAAAATACCACAATTATCTGGCACCACTGTTCAACATGGATATCTTATCCATGTTTTTGTTAAATGCTCTTTACAGCATTTTTAGATTGATGTCTCACTTTCATCCCACTTCAGCTATAAAAACTCAAAATTAGAATGATTAAAAAAAACAAACAAAAAAAAACCATACAAATGAAACAAAACAAAAATTGTGGTTTTCTTTAAATTAAGAGTTAGGTAAGTCAGCCTGAAAGTTGCTGAGGTTTCTTTTCAGCATCCAGTGTAAGATTAGCACTGGGATTAGAGTAGGGTATATTTAGGCTGCCCAGGGAGACATTGAAAGGCAGCTTTGACATAGCTCTGAGCAATCTGATCTAGTTGGGGATGTTCCTGCTCAGTGCAGGGGTGTTGGACTAGATGACATTTAGCAATGCTTTCCAACATGGTGCATGCTGTGATTCTGTGGTTGAAAATGAATTTGTAGGTAAAACCTTGATTTTTGAGAAAGAACAGCAACCAAATAATTAAACAAAGCCAATTCTATTTGGTGCTTTCTACCATCAAAGATGAGAGGAAGAGGCATGGTAAAAGAGTAACGGAATGTTGGTAAATTTTAGGGTGAGGCCTTAAAGTTTCTGTTGTAAACACAGAACAGAATATCTCCAGACACAGGGCCCCAACTACCTCCTTGGGCAACCTGTTCCAGTATTCCATCACCCTCATAGTAAACAACCTGTTCCCAACATCCAATCTAAATCTGCTCTTCTCTAGTCTGAAGCCACTGTCCCTTGTCCTGTCACCACAGGCCTTTGCAAACATTCTCTCTCCATATATTCATAGATAATATTCAAGCAGGAGAGACAGACTCCAAGTCATGCTCAGTGCACCTCAGAGTTAATTTGACTCTGAAATTATTTTTTAATACATTGGGCAGTGAACAAACTAAATGCATATATTGATCTGTGGAAGCAACTGTAAAGGAGGCTTTCAACTATAAAGTAATTTCATTTTTAAAAAACCCAACACACCACCTCCTGGTATAGCAGAATCTAAGGTCTGAAGAGCTGCACAAGAGCTTTGTGCTCTTGTAAGACACGGTTAAGTGTCATAAATAGTTGTACATACAAACACACAGAATCATGCTCTGGTAGCTTTTAAAGAGGAAAGACATTGCTGTAGCCTCATCATGTGGCAATTGCCTGTCTCCTTGGAGTAAATCCAGTAGCCCAGCAGCAGCACTACTTTTGTGCAAATTAACTATAAAAAGGGGAAAAAAATACACATCTAAACAGAAGGCTCCAATTTTACATATATCTTGTAAGATTACAGCATTATTGATGTAATTTTTCTTGAAAAAAACCAAAACCCAAACCTCTTACCTTTTCCCCATTAAGTGAAACACTGAGTATTCCAATGCTGACCTGCAGCCACTGCTTAGTTGGATTAAAAATGCTAAGAACCGTCTGGGATGCAATTCCCACACAACAGGCATTAGGGAACTTCAATTCTTCTGGTACTTTTACGTGTCCTTTGGAAGGAAATATTCTCCTGTTAGTTTCCAAGTACCCATAAGCAAATCAGCACCATGTCAAGTGAAACTCATTTGACAAATGCTTCATTATGGCAAGGAAATGTTTGACTCTTACAGTTTTCCACAAGCCTGATACTCAGCATTGCAATCAAATGTTTCTAATTTGCACCTCACCTGGAGTTCTAGTGTCACATATAGAAGTAGGTATGGAAACAGCACATCTCATGCTGACACAAGCTTGGGGAAGAGTGACTGGAAAGCTGCCCAGTGGAAAGGGACCTGAGGGTGTTGGGGTCAGTAGTCTGCTAAACTCAAGGCAGCAGTGTGCTCAGGCGGCCAAGGCAGCCAGCCACATTCTGGCATGTATCACAAACGGTGTGGCCAGCAGGACTAGAGGTGATTGTCTCCTTGTCCTTGGCACTGCTGAGGCCACATCTCAAATACTGGGTTTAGTGCTGGTCCCCTCACTCCAAGAAGGACATTGAGATGCTGCAGAGTATTCAGAGAAGGGCAACAAAGCTGGTGATGAAGGGTCTGGAGCACAAGCATGATGAGAAGTGTCTGAAGGAACTGGAGTTGTTTATTCTGGAGAAAAGGAGGCTGAGAGGAGAGAGCCCATCTCTTTACAACTACCTGAAAGGAGGTTGTATAGCAAAGTGAGGGTCAATCTCTTCTCCCTAGGAACAAGTGAAAGGATGAGAGGACGCAGCCAGCCTCAAGCTGTAGTAGGGGAGGGTCAGGGTGGTCATGAGGAAAAAGCCTTTAAAATGACATAGTAATCTGCATTGCTTAGATCTGCTGCTGTGTTGGTTTGAGCTAGTTGGAAAATTTGAGTGAGAAATTAGACTATTGGCTGAGAGAGGTAAACACAGTGTGTCACTTCACCGAGTTTTGCTGAGAAAGAAAAAAAAGTTGTTTTTAAGAACTGTTCTGAAAACAACCAGATAACAGATGGCTTCTGACCATTCTGGGCTGTGCCTGCTTCTCTTGCATGGTCTCCTTTGTCTCTTTTCTTCCAGCTAATTCAGAGTAAAACTACTAACTCCTTCCTGCCATTAATCCCCCTGGCCGATCTACTTCAGCTTATCTGCAGCATCAACAGGTGGTGAAATAAGACTGGGGAAGGGGGGAAAGGTGGTAGTGGGTGGTTGGTTACCCTCTCTTGGGGATTTTGGTCTCTGGGAGGGCTGTGGTGTTTCTGTATTACCTTTTCATTGCATATATTTGTAAATATCTGTTATACCTTGCAAATATTTGCTTGTATATTGTGCACTGCTGTAAATATAAAGCTTCATTTATTAACTTCCAGTGTCTTAGTCCTAGCCAGGGTTTATAAAAGGTGGGGGGGCAGGGAACTGCTAAACCACTACAACTGCTAAGCCAAGACACAGAGAAACAGCAGAAAGTAGAGAGGACACTTGGCAGCTTTTCTTTTCCTTTCATAACCAGAAAGAGTTAAGCCTGCCACTCTCTCCTCAGATTCTTCGGTCTGACTGTCTGCTAATATCAATTTAGGATGAAACAAATGTCATCTACTCTCCAAACAAAATACAACTGAATTGCCAGAGCATGACTTGCCTTTCCTGACAAACTGAAGCTAGGATTTCTCTTCCTCCTTTTAAAGACAGTTCTAGATCCTTTACACATGAAACCACTAAGTCTAAGCTTATGAAAAAATCCTTTTAAGTGCATTAGAGGGACTACAAGTACAGACATGGAATTCAGAGAACATTATAAAATATCATTTAATTGTGGCTCCACTTAGCCATTTTAATTCTATTTACTACAACATCAGCATCATCACTATGGCCATTCTTGTCCACAACTGTGTTTTAAACACTAAAAAAAACCACTTACCAATACCAGGTGACAACTCCCACTCACTTCTGCTAGTTCCAAGAGGCGGTACAGGACATGAATTTATGTTTAAGATATTCTTGTTCCTAGAAGTAGAGTGTGGATTGCAAAGCGAAGGTGCACCCAGAGAGCCAGGACCAATACTGGAACACAAAGGAATTCCTGCTGTCAATGGATTCTCAACATGTCCTGTTGGGATACTGGAACAAGGAAGTCCTGCTGGAAGACCAAAACCTGAGGAGCCATGACACTGAGACAAAAGTGTACTGCCAGTAGCTAGTGTATTTCTCAGGTCCTGCTGTGCAAACGGAGTCATTGCAAGAGATCGTCCTGTAAGCAGCGTGGGAACAGAAGAAGGAATTGCTTGACTCTCCGAGGTAGTGATGTGGGATTTAAAGCTTGAAAGAGGAACATGTTGTTCACCAGCTAAGTTCTGGTTGAATGGCATGTAGGTGTTTAACCCTGGATACGTGGGTAATACATTCAAGGATGGCAATCCTGGTCTCTGTGCTTTACGTGCTTGATTCTGCCATGCCTCTTGGCCATCAACATTCACAGAATGTGGCTGAAAGGCACAGCACTGACCCAGTAAAGCTAATTTGGGCTGGTCTGGCTCTTCACAGTTTACTGCTACATTTGCACAAGTAGATGCAAAATGCTTTTCCTTCTCTGGAAAACCTTCTTTGGATGGCTCTTGATCCATTATATCAAGCTTTCGTTGAAGACCTGCAAGTTGATGTTCCCCTGATTTTTGGTCAACAGTAGGCAGTGCTTCTTTTCTACTCCTTTGACAGGAGTGCTCCAGCTTTCCAGCTACATGTTCCTGTGAAGGAGTTGGGCTGGCTCGAACGATTGTTGTGCTCAGCTCAGAAGCGCTTTCATTCTAGGAAACAGACAGAACAACATGCACTATTGGCAGACAGGGTACATAAAACAAGACAAACCATAGCAGTGGTATCACCAACCACAAAAAAAATCATAGAATGATTTACATTGGAAAGGACCTTAGAGACCATCTACTCCAATCTCCCTTGCCATGGGCAGGGACCCCCATGGTTGCTTGCTTGCTCAAGGCTTCGTCTGACCTGTCCTTAAACACCTCCAGGGAGGGGGTATCCACAACCTCCCTGGGCAACATATTCCAGAGTCTCGCCACTCTTCTTCCTAAGATCCAGTCTAAACCTACTCTCCTCCACCTTAAAACCATTCTCTCTTGTCTGTTGCTAGACACCCTCACGAAAAGTCCCTCTCCAGACTTCCTGTAGACTCCTTTCAGGTGCTAAAAGGCAGGTGTCAGATCCCGCTGAAGACTTCTCTTCTACAGACTGAACAACCTACAGCCTACCCTCGTAGCAGAGGTGCTCCAGCCCTTGGATCACCCTTGTGGCCTTTCTCTGGACTTGCTTCAACGCTTCTACGTTCTTCTTGTGACTGGAACACCACAACTGGATGTGGTATTTGAGGTGGGGTCTCACAAGAGCAGAGGAAATTAGAAGCATCTCTGCCCATGGCAGGGAGGTTGGAGTAGATGATCTCTAAAGCCCCTTCCAACATATGCCGTTCTATGAGCCTAAACTGTTCTGAAACCTTACAGCTTTCACAATTTAGAATCATTTTGACCATTTCAGGATATGGTTTGGGAGTAAGGGGCAGATGATGTCCTGTTTGCTTGTTTTGAAGAATAGGAATTAGTATACGTTTACTATTCAAGACTTTCTTACCCAGTAAGCCTCTGGATTATCTATTACAGCTGAGTCCTTGAGGGTACTGTCAGATGCAGAAACATAGGTCAACCTGCTCATGGTAGGACTCGAGTAAACCGACTGGGGTAGTACACTCTCTTTGCGAGAAGACTCCTGATAACTTGGCACAAAAGTAAAGTCAGCTTCAGACCTGAAAAGCAAAGTATGTCAGTATTAGAATATATTTGTAACACTGCCTCAAACAAAACTCAATGCTACACATGCACTATACTATACTAAAAGTCAGCTTACTTCACCATTCTCTTCAGGACAGGACAACCTGGGCCAGTGTCTCACCACTATCACTGCAAAGAAATTCCTCCTCTTATCTAGTCTGAAGTGTCCTGTTGCTACAAGCTCTGATAAAAAGCCTGTCCCCATCTTTCTTATAGGACCCTTTAACTTTTGCAACACTGCAGTAAGATCTCCCCAAGCCTTTTCCAGGTGTTCATGGTGTTCCATGCCTCTGATAATTTTTGTGGCCTTCGTCTGGGACCTGCTCCAACAGGTCCATGTCATTGACAGCGCAACTTCCAATGAAATGGATTTATTTGTGATAGATGGATTACATTAGAACAACTACTTATTAATAGAGGACTTCATAGGTCTATCAACATAAAGTTTAAATATGGGATGTATCTGACTGGCAATAGGTTGAATATGTTGTATTGCTGGGTAATGCTGAGAAGAAACAGCAATGCTCTTATGCCTGTATCTCTGTCTCATCAGGCCAGCGAGGAACATGAAAACAATTGCTTAATACTCCTTCCCCACACACATGAAAGCAAAGAGAAAGCTTAGTCCAAGAAGAAGATCTTATCCTAATAAACATCTTCTATGAACTGAGACCAAGAACAACTTTGAAACTAAAGCCTGATCCCTCAAAAATCTTCATGAAGCATCAATCATTCTTAATACCTGCCCCAAGACATTTACCCTGAGAATGCTGATCCAGAAGCCTCACTAGGAGAAGAGTGAATGAGTGGTGAAGTTGAAGGTCTGAAGCTGTACTGTTCATCTTCCAGAGGCTGCAAGTCCCGTTCAGCTTTATGCACTGGTAAGGAAACAGAAATTAAGGACAAAGAACAATGCTCCTGCCAAGAGCAGCCTCTGCCACAACTGAGTGCATTCACAGATGTTTACTTACCACTACTCTTCTCAGAAGTTGGGGAGAGCTTCTCAAAAGTTACGTGCTTTGCCTTCCCACCACAAGCAGCTCTGGCATCCCTGTTCCCGATCTCTAACCTTGCATTTTGGTTTTTATCATCACTCAATTTCTGCGTAGGCTTTGCTTCTGTAGGACTGACTGAGACATATTGCTTGGCAGGTCTTAAGTTGCCGAGTGACAGAATGTTTCCTGTTCTTCGCTCCCCCAAATCATTACATGGTTCAGTAGCAGCATTTGTTGCTTGATCTACTGTTCCCGAGTCTTCCCCAATACATCTGCTAGTGAGGTTGTTGATCTGGTAAGCAAGCAGACTTCTCTGTGATGCTTCTGTTATTGTTGCTGAAGGAATTCCACGTGTCTGTGCTCCATTTGCAGGAGATGAGGCTTGGGTATCAAGCCTACCTGATGTAAGATCAGCATTCACTGCCTGAAAATGTTCATTGTTCACCAAATCTGATGCCCTTTCTGAATACTTAACACCAGTTGTAGTTACAGTTCCGCTGCTGGGAGTGCCAGACAGCCTAGAGAAATTCTGAGTGTCCTCACATCGCTTCTCTGTTTCTTGCTGCTTGCTATGATTATTTATCAAGTCCTCTGCAAGGCTATCCTTACTTCTACCTTCACCCAGTAAAAAAGAATTAGGCACAAAGTTCTGGACAGATGTATCACGCTTGACGATACTCTCATACTCACTTTCATGTCCGAACTCATCTGATTTTTGGAGGTATTTTTCCAGATCAAATGCAGTGTTTTCCACATTGCTGGACAAGCCCTGATTAGCAGGAAGCTCTGTCTCTTCAGCAATTCCAGCAGGGAGACATGTCCTTTTATTCTTATTAGAGAGCGTCATCATCATAGCAGCTAGCTGGGACGGGTCAGCGCTGCAGGACGCATTTGCGATAGCAGATGCAATCGTGCTAATACTCAGGACAGAGTCAGAATGATTCAGTGGCCCAGCCTCAAACTTGCCTTTATGGATTCCATCCTACAGCAACCCAAAAGGAACAAACCAACAGTGTTCTTAAACAAAACACAGAAAACTAAGCACCAAATGAACTAGTTTGCATTTCGGTATATGGTAATACATTGACATGGCCAACGGTATCCTGGGCCACATCCAGAAAAGTGTGCCCAGCAGGTCTAGGGAAGTTTGCCTCCCTCTCTGCTCTGCCCTGGTGAGACCACACCTGCAATACTGTGTCCAGTTTTAGGCTCCCCAGTTCAAAGCAGACAGGGATCTACTGGGGAGAGTTTGACAGAGTGCTACAAGGATGATTAAGGGACTTGAACATCTGTGCTACGAAGAAAGGCTGACAAAACTGGGGTAGTTTAGTCTGGAGAAAAGAAGCCTGAGAGGGGATGTACCAATGTCCACAAATACTTGAGGGGTGTTTGTCAAGGTGAAGGTGCCAGGCTCTTTCTGGTGGTGCCGAGTAATAGGGCAAGGAACAACAGGTACAAGGTAGAACAGGGGAGGTCCCACCTCAACCTGAGGAGAAACTTCTTTACAGTGAGGGTGACAGAGCACTGGAACAGGCTCCTCAGAGAGGCTGTACAGTCTCCTTCTCTAGAGACTTCTAAAAGCCAGCTGGATGCACTCCTCTGCTCTGCCCTGGGTGATCAGACTATATTATCTCTAGGAGTCCCTTCCAAAATCTAACATCCTGTGATTCTCCACTTCTGCCCCTCTCCTACTTAAGTTTTGTTCAGATGCATGGATGCACTTAAAACCCACAAGATACATACATGAGCTTTACTTTTGGCAGCTACTTCCGTATTAACGCTTTTATGTATCCCAGCTGCAGAGTCCATCTTCCGCCATGCACCTTCACAGCTGGCAGAAGTGCCATGTTCTTTTGTTTGTGCTTGTAAGTCACCTAAGAACAAAGAAAAAGACAGGGAATTAATTTATAGGAAGGAAACTGTGTAAATGTCTGCATTTGCCATCAGCACAAAAGACATGGACATGCTTGAGCAGGTTCAGAGGAGGCCACAACAATGATCAGAGTGTTGACTCCCCTCTGCTACGAGGACAGGCTGACACTTGGGGTTGTTCAGCCTGGAGAAGGGAAGATTCCAGGGAGATCTTACTGCAGCCTTTCAGTACTTAGAGGCCTACAGGAAAGACCAGGAGGAATGCTTTATCAGGGACTGTAGGAAAAAGATGAGAAGTTACAGTTTCAAACTGAAAGAGGGGAGATTTAGATTAGACATTAAGAAGCAATTCTTTACAGTAAGGGTGGTGAGACACCAGCGCAGGTTGCCTAAAGAGGTAGTAGAAACTCCATCCCTAGAAGTGTTCAAGGACAGGCTGAACAGGCCTCTGAGCAATCCGATCTAGTGGAAGGTGTCCCTGCCCATGGCAGGAAATATGGTCTAGGAAGACCTTCAAGGTCCCTTCTAACCTAAACCAGTCCATGATTCCAGGGATACAAATGCTCCCTTAATACTCTACAGAGAAGAGCTGTCAGAAGCACACAAATGCAAACGCTGCAAGCATCAGCTGTTTCCTGGACAATACTCCAAGTGTATATTCAAGTCACAGAACTAGCTGGCATTGTGAGTATCATTCTCACACTCTCCTCATTTTATTTTCAGGTATCTTGTTATATTAGCATAAGTTGAACAAACCTTCTCATGCAGAGCTTTTTGCAAGGTAATGTGACCACAAAGCGAGATCTCCTTGACTTGGAGAAGAGAAGGCTGAGAGGTGACCTCATTCATGTTTATAAATATATGAAGGGTGAATGTCAGGAGGGCAGAGCCAGGCTCTGTTCAGTGATGTCCAAAGATAGGACAAGGGGCAATGGGTGCAAAGCTGGAGCACAGGAGGTTCCATGTGAACATAAGAAAAAACTTTTCCACTATGAGGGTGACAGAGCACTGGAGCAGGCTGCCCAGAGAGGTTGCAGAGTCTCCCTCTCTGGAGACTTTCAAAATCTGCCTGGATGCATTTCTGTATGATCTACTCTAGGTGATCCTGCTGGCAAAGGGGTTGAACTACATCTTTTGAGGTTCCTCCCAATCCTTAACATTCTCTGAAGTATCCAAGACAATTTAGGACAGTATTTGTTATGAGAACATTCCCTCTTGAGAGACTTTAGATTCTGTGTTTTTCAGGGGTGGAAAGGGGGTGAGAGAGGTGTTCACAGTAAAAAAACAGACATTCGGTGAACCAAAATTTGTTTCTGTATCACAGATACTCTTCATAGCCTTTAATAGCTCTATCCTTGTAATTCTGTAACTACTGTTACAACCACTGTCTATGGTCATTCTATAATTACCTGGAAACACCTCAGACAGTTGTGAAGTGTCTTGGCCAGCGTCACCTCTTGATGAATCAGATGGTGTTAGCAAAGCAACAGGCTGCCTTTTCTCTGGAGATGTAATGTAGTAACCAAATGATGGCTATAAAGGAAAAAGAAAGCAAAACCAAATCACCCTAGAACATAGGATAAGTAAGCAGTCTCATTAATAAACAGGTTCAGTGGGTGGTAAAGCTTGTGCTCTGAATGCACCACAGCAGAACATGCCAACTCTACCAATTCATCAGGACACAACTCTATCAGACAAGCATATCTGACTTCTTCCTCCCATTGTGCACGCTGCCCCCACTCTTGTCTGCAAGAAACAACAGTAGTGTTAGCTACTGTTGTTGCTCCTCGTGTTCTTAGCACAGAGATACATACCCGTTTCACATCACTGCCTCCACCAAGACAACCAAGAGCTTCAGATCTCTGACCAAAGAACTCCCCCAGAGACAACCGTAAATAACTCGCATCCTTATCAAGATCAGATGTTCTCAGCAGAACGCAGCTATTAGCAGATCTCCACGAAGTATCTGCTAATTCAGATGCATTCAGAACATCTACTTTTGCCTGCAGACAAAGAGATTTCAGAAGTTGCAGCTTGCAAGTAAATTCGAGAACTGTTCTGTTTCCACTGAGATCATCAGTTACCTGCAGGAGTTTGTGAGCTTTCTCAAATTCCTCCTGGTCTTGTGCAATCACAGCTGCTGCTTCAGCTTAAAACCAAAGACAACACTTGTTAAAACAACGCACTGGAGCAAAAGAAACAGATTGGATTGTACCAGTTGATTAATTGCCTCTGCAAATTAACAGCCAAAACGAATCAGCGCTTTCTAAAACTTAAATCACAATACAAGCCTAAAAGCTTCTATTCTTCTCACAATTACCATTTATGGAACAACACAAACTTAATTGTATCTGCACAAAAATTATATGAAAAACTGTTGATTGAAGGAGATGCTACAAGAAAGACAGAGGTGCTGGAGCATGCCCAAGGAAGAGCAAAAATGCTGGGGAAGGGTCTAGAGCAGATGTCTTCTGAGGAACAGCTGAGGGAAATGGGGCTGCTCAACCTGGAAAAAAGGCAGCTGAGGAGAGAATTTCTCACTTTCTGCAACTACCTAAATAGAGATTGTAGGCAGGCATGGATTGGTCTCTTCTCCCAAGTAACAAGTGATAGGAGGGGAGGAAACAACTTAAAACTTATGCCTGGTGGAAGCTAGTAAGATTATGAACTATTTCCTCCCTGAAAGAGTTGTCAAGCCCTGGAACAAGCACAGAGTTACCATTCCTGAAAGGATTTAAGTAACAAGGAGAGATCTGGGGCTGTTTAGCCTGGAGAAGAGCAGGCTGAGATGTGATGCTATCACTAATTATCAGTTTCTAAAGGGTGGATATAAAGAGGGTGGGGCCAGACTCTTTTCAGTGGTGTCCAGTGACAAGACAAGGAACAACAGGCACAAATTGGATCACAGAGGGTTTCACCTGAACATGACCAAAAACTTTCCTGTGAGGGTGCCAGAGCACCAAACAGGCTGCCCAGAGAGATTGCAGAGTCTCCTCTGCAGAGATTTCAAACTCACCTGGACACAATCCTGTGCAGCCTGCTCTGGCTTTAGCAGAAGGGTTGGACTAGATTTCCAGATTCTGTGATCATTTTGTGTAACATTTCCTTTCTGTCCTTACAAATAAAGTCTCTCAGCTGTTATGTGTTATGCTTGAGCAGTGTAGAAAAACTAGTAGCCTGAAGAAAACACTAACTATATTGAATCTGTAAGGACATCTCTTCTAAATGTGAAGAGGTAAACTTATTAGCTGGAAAGCAGAATTGATTTTAAAAAAATAAAATGATGAGATGGGAAAAAGCTCAGCAGCCCTGGAAAAAACTTACAGTAGTAAAATGTTCTCATCACACAACAAACCAAGTCTGCGATGCAGGAAAATGCCTGAAATATCCTGACATTTGAGAAACAATGAAGGAGCTCTGCTTTGCTGACACACCAGATAAGGAAGCTTCTGCAGAACTGGATTATATTTCCTTGTTTAACAGAAAATCACCACTGTTTTGAAAAAAACATTAGTTCCACTTATCAACTGTTTGACCACTGATTTAAAACCAAACCAGTGTAGACAGCAACGTTTACAGCATTCTTTTGGAAAGGAAGAAGAGCCTTGAGTGGACCACGGACAATCTTCAAAACAAATTATATCATCCCTAGATCATCTTAAGATACTAGAAGAGATTGGGAAGAATACTGATGCACACATGGCTTGAATCTGTCTAGTAGAAGAGATGACGTTTTGATGCTAAGGAATTGATTTGCCTGC
Organism: Psilopogon haemacephalus; assembly: GCA_013396835.1. Lineage (NCBI taxonomy): Eukaryota > Metazoa > Chordata > Aves > Piciformes > Megalaimidae > Psilopogon > Psilopogon haemacephalus. The sequence continues at coordinate 144,616 of VWZI01014740.1, forward strand.
AGCTCTACGTGCACATTATCCAAGCCTGTATGACAAACACACTCTTTTAAAGACCAATCTGAGAGAATTTAAGTTAAAATAGAACTCTCAGTAAACAGAGGTTCAAAGAGTCTGGAATTTGTTAGAAGATGAGTCCTGTAAAGCCCTTCATAAAGCTCCAGCCTTTTTCAGCACTAACACATTCCCAAGGAGTTCAGCAGCGCTTTTCACATTCTACTTAGTTTTGTAGTTATTTCTTGTTTACAATTATTTTCTGTCTTATGTCAAGCAATGCAGAATGACTGCTGGTTCCCCTTCAGGAAAGAAAGGATGATGATAATAATTGAAGTCCAAAGGGAAAACTGGAAATGGCAGCTACAGGAGTTATTTTCGCTCATACAATAAGTACAGGATGCTCCCTCCCTAGAGTTGTTCAAGGCCAGGGTGGATAAGGCCCCGAGAGACCTGTTCTAGCAGGAGGTGTCCCTGCCTATGGTGGGGAGGTTGGAACTGGATGAGCTCTGAGGTCCCTTCCAACCTAAAGCATTTTATGATTCTACAATTTCAGGATGCTTTTTAAAACAAAACAAAATGCTCTTTGTGAAAAGAATGGAAAACATAGCAAGAAGCTATGAACTGTAACTAAGGATATCATTATAGACTGCTATCAACATCAGCTTTAGTAATTTGCAGTGTTTAAAGCCTGAAAGCTTTGCAACACCAAATACTGACTTGAACAAAAAAAAAAAAAAAAAAAAGAAGAAAAAAAAAGCAAGTCCACAAAGAACTAAAATAGAGAAAGTTTACATACATCCAGTGATGAACTCATCATCTATTTTATCATCTTCAGACAGATTTAAATCTTGTTCTTCATCAAAGGAAGTGTAATATGCAAGGTCAGTCACCCATTTGCCCTCTTCATTTTGATAGACAACACTGTGTGGTAAACCATCTGGAAGATATAGCAAATGTCACACTGTTGATTAAAATAGAACATATTATGGCAAAGTCTCTAAAGTTTAGATCAAGGAGTTCACTTCCCAGAAGTTTGCAAGTTAAAAGAAAAAAAAAAAACAAACAAACCCCAAAACAACTAAGCTGAAGCTCCTGTAACTGCAGGCTTAAACTAGTTTCACCATCAAATAAGTGAAGTGCACTAGACAACAGTCAATACTTTTGGAAAACAAAACCAAAGTCACAACTTATTCGTGGTCTGCTGGAGTTCATCACTAGCTTGCCCAGCTAAAGAAAAATCCACAGCTTACAATCTCATTTCCTTTTCCATGCGTGAACCTATTGATAGGTTCTAGCTAAAGCAACCTACCTTTGTCTGTTGTACCTAAAATTGTGTTCTCATAGCTATCCAGAGTTGGGGACAAATAAGTTTCAGGAAGACGGACTTCACACTCAGGTGCTTCTGTCTGAGGTGCATTTGAACGAAGAACTTCAGGAGTGGCGTAGTGCCCCAAAGATCCTCTTGCTGTCTGCAGTAGTTCTGCATCAGAAGCCACAGCCTGAGGCTCAGAGGACTCTATCTCTTTCTGAGGAAAGACATCCATACCATCAGTGTTATGGCTGTCCATGCCCTGAAGATAGAGTGTATCTACTCGTAACTCTGCAGCAGGGTGGGAATCCAGCACTCCTCCAGCAGTCATGGAACCCTTTAAGAACAGCAATCATTTGCAAAATGTTAGAAATGCTGCTGGTGACTTTTTGTGCTAACAGTTCTAGGAATAAAACCAGTCCAAATCTGCTATGTTTCAAAATTATATCTGAAACCAAGGTGTTGTTATTAATATTTTTGTAAACACCTAACATTCCGTGATTCTGTGAAAGGTTGGGGTGGTAGTTCTATCTCTAACAAGTTCTCAGACATGCTGCCATCTTCTATTAGTCTAGATGAGGAGCAGTGGTTTGAAAGTGAAGCAGTGTAGCTTTAGGCTGCACATAAAGGAGGAAGCTCTTTACAATGAGGGTGGTAAAATACTGGAACAGGTTGCCCAGAGATGTGGTTGAGGCCCTGTCTCTGGAGACATTCAAGATCAGACTTGATGTGGCCCTGGGCAGCCTGATCTAGTTGAAGGTGTCCCTTGCTGACTGCAGAGTGGTTTTGGGCAAAATGGCCTTTGAGGGTTGCTTCTAACCCAATTCAAACTGTGACACTGTAGATAACTTCTGATAAACAAGTCCCTACCAGTTGCTGTACTGCTCTAGGCAGTGTTCCCTGTTGCACAGAACATCCAGTTATCCCCTCATTTTGTGAATCTTCATCACTAGCATTTCCTGAGTCCACTCCTGTTACAGTCTGGTACACGTCAGGAACCTGAAAGCTCTCCTTCTGAAAAAGAAATAAAATTACACTTGCATCATAGAATCATTAAGGTTGGAAAAGGCCTCCAAGATCAAGTTAAAGCAACGCATTAATATGTTTTCCCACACTTCCAGGGACTTCCAGCACTTTCCTGGCCAACCTGTTTCAGGGCTTATCCATTCTCAGTGCGGAACTTTTTCCCAATATCCAACCTAAATCTCCTGTAGAACAACTTGAGGCAATTTCCTCTCATCCTGTGGCTGGTTATGCAAGAGAAGAGGCTGACCTCCTTCAGAGGTACAGTAAGTTCAGAATAGCATAAATAATTGCAAGTTGCCATCATTCCTCTACCTTACTCCCTTCCTCTGGCTCCTCCCCTAGGTCTCCCTCTGAATGCTCATCAAGACCCAGATGCTTTAAGCTCATTTGCAGACCCCACCATCCACAAGTCACAGCTCTATAACAGCTATGGCCATAACATCATCCACCATAGCCACAATAGTCCCACCATCCAACAGGCACACTTGTCACTGAAATAATTACAGAATCACAGAATCATTTCTGCTGGAAATGACCTCTAAGACCGTCAACGCCAACCATCAGCCTAACACCACCATGGTCATTAATCCACATCCCAAGGTGCCATGTCCACACATTCCCTGAACACCTCCAGGGATGGTGACTCCACCACCTCACTGAGTAACATATTCCAATACCTGACCAATACTTCCAGGCTGCTTCTTTCAGTCTATTCAGAAAGTCTGTTGTTGATTCTCTTCTCTCTTTGATTACATACAATTCAGACATGCTAATAGGCTTCAGCATCACATGCTGAATGCCAAACAAAACCCACCTTCGATAATTAAACACATCTTTGATAATTCGTTAATAGCTCCCTTGTGTCTTTGAGCATTTGGATTCCAACTGGGGATTTACCCAGGGGAATTTTCCATCTGCTGTTCCTTGCAGGGCTCCTGAATTAATTTGTGCTTCCACAAGGGTTCTGGCTGCTTAGTGAATGATTTCTCTCTCAGATACTAAACAGTATCTGCATCAATGTCCCTCGAATCAGACCTTGTGTCTCTGCAACAATTTTTTTTAGTTGTAGCTACTCTCTCCTGGCCTTATTGGTAGTCTTCTGCTGCATATTCCCAATATGCACAATAGAGAAGGGAACTCAAGACAGTTACAGGTCCCTCAGTGTCCACCGCCTTGCCTAGTGAGGCTTGAATCACCCCTCCCCTTCCTTGTCGACTGCAGGTTTTTTCTGCCACAGGAGGGCTCCCTAAACCTTCTGAACGTTTTTCCCTACGGCTCCTAAAGCATCTATGTGTAGGGGAAGCTAGTCCTAAGTCCTCATCCCTTTCTTCCTTCAAATACCTCTGGCCAATGCTATGTGCTGAACACATTTCCTTCTCATCATAAGAATCATAGAATCATTAAGGTTGGAAAAGACCTTTATGGTCACCAAGCCCAACCAAAACCCAACTGCCATGACTACTAAACTAGATCCTGAAGTGCCACATCTACACGCTTCTTGAACATCTAGAGGAATGGCGACACCACCACCAACCTGTGCAGCCTTTTCCAACACCTTGCCACTCTTTCAGTATAGATTTTTTTCCTAACATTCAACCCAAACCTCTCCTGGCAAAATTTACACCCATTTCCTCTTGTCCTACCACTAGCTGCAAGGCAGAAGAGACCAAGACTTGCCTCACTACAACCTCCTCTCATGCTCCTCTTTGCCTTCTCTTCTCCAGAGTACACCTTGAGTAACACCTCCACAACACATTTCCCTTGTCTTATTCCTTCTTGTCCTTCCCCAAAACTAAAGAATTAGTTGGAGACAAATTGACACTAATTGTGCCTGCTGAGTGGCAAGAGTGTAATTACAATAATTTGACCAAGTCACCTCTCCTTCCTGTGCCTCCTGGAGGCCCAGCAATCTGCTTATGGTGTTGCAAAATACATCCCAACAGTGATTCCTCTAAAAACCCATTTCCAAGCAACTGCCCAAATCTCAAGATACTACCAGCAAATTACAATCCTTAGTACAAAACTGGAACAGACATGGCTACAACATGACAAATGTCACCAACAGTTACTCACAAGACAAACAGCACCAACAATTACTAATAAGGCAGTAACCATTAAACCCTGATAACCAGATTTCCAGATGAGGATTCAGACCCCAGATCCCAAAGCAATCTTCCAGATGGGCATTCAAATGCCAGATCCTCAAGTGTGCACACAGCTGATAGCCAGCTCTGTGTGCCTACGATGTCTCTGTCAGAAAAGGCATCCAACCAGGAAGAATGCCTTACTACCTTACCCAGGGGGACTTGCCACTCAGTCTGAGGGACTAGAGTCCTCCCTGAGACTTCCTTGGTGCACACTGGAGTTTGCTCAATCCCGCATACCTGCCACAGGGAGTGTCCCATCTGGGTCACCAAAATGGTATCACAAATTCAGAAAGCCTTCAGACCAGCAGGCAGGTCTCAGCATTGCAGCATGGAGCACACACTAATAATCCAGCAAAGGTGAGAGTGCTGTGTCCCGAAGTCAAGCAGTTTATATAGAGAGCAATGATACATATTCAGTAGATTTCCCAAGCTTTCATTTGCATATTCACATAACTTCCCAGAACTAATCAACATATTCATTAGCATGATACGCATGCTCTATTCTATACTCCAAGAGGAGTCTGTGGGCCACTGGTGGTCTCCAGTGGCAAAAGATTGGCTTCCTCACAGTGTTCTGTAGCAAACCATGGTCCTGCACATGCTCTCTGCATCCATTGGCCAACTGCCAAAGCACAAACTGGATCTAACTTGCTGAAGGCCACAATTCTTTTGCTTTGGACACGAGGTATGGAGTATCCACCACCAAAACACTGCTGCAAACATCCTGTTATCTCTTGCTGAGCATTACAGAGCTCTGTGATTCTGGCAACTATGTTCCTAAAAAGATACATGTGGCAACAAGAACCTGAAAGTTAAGCTCGGAACAAAGGCTTTATTTAGTATCAGTGGCTCTGCTCAGTAGCAAAAGCATATTTCACTTTCACAGTAAAGATTTTTTTAAATGCAGCATTAAGTAGTCCAGCTGAAAAAGTCCATCTTCAGGAAACACTGCTGATGCCACATTAATTACAGGATCTCTCTGAGGATAAATCCTATCATCTCAGAGAAGAGATGGAAACTCAGTCTTAGGAGTTTGGGGTTGTTTTTTTCCCCTCTTTACGAGATCAAGTAACAGAATTGACTGCACAAGGTTCTCAACCCAAGCTGCTTATTGGGAGAAAGGAGATTAAGGCAATGAACAGGACAAATAGGAGTGTGAGGGGCAGGGTTAGAGAGGGGTGGGAAACCTGAATAAAGGCTTGAATAGACACTATAACAGGAAAACCTTCAGCTTTGCTGCAAGCCTTCCAAATATATCTTGGGACAGTCAATCACTTATATAATCACAGAACTGTTTCAGTTGGAAGAAACCTTGATGATCATCATGTCCAAACTCCAACCCAAGACCACTGTTCCACATCTTTCTTAAAAACCTCCAGGGATGGTGACTCCACCACCTTCCTGGGCAATCTATTCCAATGCCTGACCAACTCCAACGAAATCGAGAAGAAAGAGGTTTGGTTGCAGAGGAACTCTCAAAGCAACTTGTTTTTGGAAACAGGCCTCCACCAAGGCACCACCTTGCCTCTGCAGCCAGGCTGCTGGAACTGTTCACAGAGCTGCTAGGCTGAATTCACACAGCACCTTCCCTGCTTCACACCAGAAACTGAACTTCCCAACAGCATCATCAAATATTCCAGGAGGCTTGTAAAAACGACTGTATGGGAGAAAAATAGAGGGCAAGATGGACAGACAAATAAGCCTTAACATCAGCTGGAGGAACCATCCCACAGCACCAGGTAAGGGGTTAAAGAGGGAAGCAGAAAGCAATGGCCAATGGAAGTCACACCAGGCAAGGACACACTGAAGGGCAGGTACCAAAACCACAGCACAGTGCTTGAAGTTGGCATCTACCTTATTTCAAAAACAGCAAGACCCTCTCTAGCGAGTAGATGAATCAACTGCTAAATGACAACAAAGAATAGGAAAATAAACACAAAAATAGCCACCTAGCTTCTTTCCTTTTTTTTTTTCTTCCCTTTAAGAGAAAACCTTGAAAAGGGAGCAGAGAACATCAGAAGCTCACTCAGTTTTGAGCTGTATTTGCTGACTTCAAATTTAAGAGTAAACTTTTGGTTTTGGACAGTACTTGGATTTGTCAGGCAAGAAACAAAACCTAGGTCACCCCAGCATAGGACTTTCAGTGATGGTAATGTTTAAGGGTCTTTGGGCATGCTGAGCATTGAACTTTAAACCCACCTGAAGTAAGCCATTCTCAGAAAGCTTCAGTGCAGTGCAGCACTCTGACAGTTTCTGTATGTTAGAGTCTCTTTTTCTTAGTTCTGGTTGCATCAGCTGCTCAAAATAGGCTTCTAGCTGGTTATCAAAGAACTCTTCATCATCAATATCACCATCTATTGCAAGCAAAGAAAACATCCATAGAAGGTGAAAAGGATATTTTATACTACCAAAGCCACTCTGTTATTTTGATACATGGAGTCTCACAACACCCACACAGCAGAACCATCCTGGTTTCCCCTTAAAATAATTGGGTCACAGAAACATGTAACTGTCTCACTCTGTGACTAGTGAGATACAGCAAAACAAGATGACTGCAAGTGAGCATTTTAGCTCCCAGGCTATGAAGTGACTCCTTCCTTCACATGATCTATAAACCACCACATTCCAACTACCAAATCATAAAGATCCTCATGAATTTAAAAGAAAAACATATGTAACATTTTTCAGACTTCACAGCAGGTGACTGAAGCACAGTTATATTTCAGTGGCCAAAAGAAATATTAGGTATTATTACTAGGAACAGTACTATTCCTGTTTTCCCAATGAAAATTTCTCCAGGACACAGTTTTTCTTGTTCTGGGGTTATCTTTTCATCTATGGGAGCTGTGGAAAGCCAAGGGTTTCCAGGGATTTATTTGTTTGTTTTTAAAAGACATGAGTCAGCTTTCAAGGGCATGATTAGACACACTCCTAAAAACATGGTAAAATATATTCCAAGGATAAGTTTGACATCTTGGAACAGGTTGCCTGCAGAGGTAGTTGAGACCTCATCTCTGCCCTTCACAAGGTTCTGAGAAACCTGATCTAGTGGAGGATGTCCTTGCTAACTACAGGGAGGGGCTGGATTAGATAACCTTTGGAGGTCCCTTCCAACCCAAACCATTCTATGATTCTACAGTTGTAGCAGGATAAGTTTCTTCACATTTTTCCTCAATACCCATGTCCACAGAATGCTTACAAAATACAGGATTAGTTACCTGAATGGTAGACAGGTAACTAAACCTGAGTTGGAATTGTAAAACAATTGCTGTGGTATTTATATCTCATTCATTTATTTCTGATTTCTCCTTTCTGGAACCGAAATAAACTACCTTCCAAATTATGAGAAAGATAAATGTATTTCACCATGGGTATTAGAGACTTCCTACTCATTTTCAGAAAGGAGTCACCAATTTTACACTGAATATGGAATTGCATGATAAAAATTAGTACACTGAACAGGAAAAAGAAAAGATCAGCTAGCTTCACCACTACTGGAATCCTGAGCAGGCAAGTATTTCCAGGAAATGACTACCAACCCCATCATAGGGCAACTAAAAGTAATTCCATCCCTTGAATGGCAAACCCCAGTACTTTTACTCAGCACACTCAGCTTTATTTCTGGACACTTAACATTGCAGTGAAGTTGCACAACGAGAAAGAACAAGAGGATTTCAAAAGACAGTCAAGGCATCCAGAGTTGTCCTGGGAGAAATCCAGTAGCCCCACTTGAATTCAGGGCTCCTTAATTTCAAGATGGCACCAAACTTATTTCTCAACTTGTTTTCCTCATTGTTGGTGCAGCTGAAGCCATGCCCTGGCACCCTTCACACGATGTGCAAAGTCAGCTGCACTAATACTGAAGAACATGTTTGTCCTTCAGCAGCAGCCACTGGAAGGGCACAAAAACTTCAGCTTTAGTTACACAAAACTCAGGCTCTCCCTTTTATCCCTGTGGGCAAGCTGAAATTCTGGCTTCAACGTCACCCAGCATGTATGGCATGTAAAGAGAACTGAAATTGAAGCAAAAATTGATTTGAACAGCATGTACCTGTTCTGCATTACAGAAGTTTATCTCTATCAAAGTGAAACTGCAGCTGGGATTCTTTTATTTGTTTCAGAGTAACTTAAGTTTTCAGATTATTTTATTATTGTGATTTTCTCTGACCAATTCCACAGCCACCTACTCCTACTGTAATTTTATAGCAGGCAGTTTCCCAGTGAGCAGCCCTCTCTGGCATTTTGATCAAGCATTATCCTACCTTGAAGTACTTCACTCAAACAATGCTTTTCTTTTCCAGCACACAATAATATTGTGTCACAATTCTAAACTCGGCTACTTATAAAACACACTTACCAGTGGAATCTTCTTCTGAGCTTGTTATACACGAAAGCTTCTCATTCTCCAGAAAACTTGAAAGGCTGTTGTTAAGACTTGAGATTTCACTTTCTGTCAGTTTTTCAGAAGCTTCAGGTGGACCAACCTGTGAACAGCATCCACACAGAAAATATTTCTTACTACTAACTATTGTATAAATTCAGCTGGTAACAAATTAATTAAGTCAATAATATTCCAAAACCCCACACACTTCTCTTCCTCCTTATCCCAGCAAACATTCTAGTTCAAATGGACTTTACCTGATTGCTCCCAGAACAGATACAAGCAAGAAATACAGGGATCACCATGGACAAAGCAGAGAAAAAACTCACACATATGAATAACACCAAACCTTTTAAAAAATAAAAAATAAAATACTGAACCATCTCATTAAAGAGTTTACAACTGCAACAGTTGGCCACCACTTTCATTAAGATGCAATCCCAACTTAAAAGTACAAAGAAAACTCAGTAGTTTTCTGTGCTGCTAAAACACTTCAGAAAGCCTACAAATAGATCAACTCTGTTGATAGTTTCTTTAAGTAAGCATAACAAATTATTTCAGCTCAATGTAGCCAACTGTAAGTACTTCATATTTTAATGATTTTTGAGGACAGCACAACATAGTATCTCGTTGGGATTTACTCCCTCTTGATTAACAGATCACTTCTGACAGGAAAAAATGAATCAGAACTCAGTAAAAAAAATGGAAAGAGACTTGAAAACAGTTTTCAGATGACAGCCTGTGAGCATTCAGCTCCAACTCACTGACCACTGTGGCCTATAGAAAAATCAAATGAAAGAAAACTAAATCAATTTAGCAAACAGCAGCTGACATATTGAAGAGCACACATTGGACAGCATCTGGCTGCAGCCTGAGGCATTTTTCCTCTAAGTGGCACAAGATCTCCCTTTCCTGGCTGTCTGTACCCATTACCACCTTCTCTAACAGAGAGTAAATAAAAACAGCTGAAGCACAGCCCTACCTGTCAATACCTGTGGGTATCTTTGGTGTGAGATAGAGACCCACACCAAAAACAAATACAGAGGCAGCAGGATGATTGTGTTCTTACAAACAGTGCCGTTTTCAATGTTGAGGACATTGAAGAATTCATCTGAACTAATGTTTCTCAAAGCAATTAGCAAGTACCAAGCAGGCTGATATTGCTGACTTCAATTTCAAAAAACACTCCAAAAAGTTCCTCAACAGGCTTTTCACTAAAGTACAACTGGGATACGATGTGAAGGTCCTTACTTTGTCAAAGAGCTACAAGGCAGCAGAGCCTAGGAGCAAAGGATGTTTTTTCCCAGTTGAGCAAGAGCAGGTGAACTCATTCTCCCATGACATTACCTTAAGCGATCGGCAAAAAAAAAAGGCAGCGAGACATAGTAGCTCTGCTACAAACTTAAAGGATACACAGCATAACACAGCAGCTCAATTCTCTCCCTCCTCCTCTCTCAGAACTAAGTCTATTGCAAAATTAATATTAGAAACCTTGAATTTCAGTGCATTTAGAAAAGCTTTCTACCTTATTATTCTCAGTGTCTGGAAGAAAACATATTCCTGTTGACAAATCTGAAACAGAAAAAAGCAGTGTCAGCAGTAGTTTGTTATGTTCTTATGTGATGCTGCTAAGAACTAACTCTTCCAGAAAACACCAGGCTAAGCCTCTTGAAGGTCTTAGCATACACCATTAAAAGAAGCCTGAAACATACATGGCATCACAACAGCAATGGTTATATATTCTTATAGCAATGGCTTAAAGTATCTGAAGGTGACTAAAAAAGCAAGGCTCCAGACAATTACTACTTTTACAAGGCAGTGCAAAAAAAACCTAAGGAGTCCCAGGCTGCACTAGCAGAAATAGGCACAGGTGTTCTATTCCACTGCTGCAGAACATGCTGCATTTCACCTTCTGGGACAGTTCCTTTTTGATGACTTGAGCGCAGCTTGCACTTGTCTTACTGTTTCAGCCACCCATAATCCAGTGGCAAGGCCCACAGAACAGAACATTTTAGACATACACATATAGATCTTAGCATGCTACAAAAGGTTCCTAATTCTGAACTAATAGATGGTAATAAAAAGGAAATTTCTGGACTAGAATCCTAAACCTTGAATAAAAAAAAAAAAGAAGAAGTTAAAACCAATCAACTGTCCATTCCCAGTTTTCCAAAGCACCATAACTTTTGTTGGCATACTTAGTGCCACTTCGTCAAGACTACAATGTGTCCTCCCTGTTAGAAGGGCATTTTACAACAACCTTTTGTATTACAAACCGTAGGACTTCCCAACTGAACACATTCTCTATGCCAGTATTAATACCCAATATAAACCTGCTCAAGTACTCAGGTTAAGCTTAGAAAAAAAATATTTATGTACTAACATATTTATTTGCCAAGTATATTTATGGAGTTCTAAGGAACGAGCAAAATATTATCACACGATGTGCATTAGAAAGAAACCCAAACCAGTTTAAGATCAATGCCACGTCTTTAAAATACAGAATATTTTGCTTCCACTACTCTATTCATACATCAAAACCCCCATAGTTTCCACTGCAAGTATTCCCAACTATTTTTTCATGCATCATCTCACTAGGAAAGTATGTTTCCAGCTGCTACAGCTGCAGATCTATTACAGGTTGGAATAGGGTAAGAAGAGAGACATCAGTGAAAATATAATCTCATGGACTTACACTTTCTGAAAGCAAAGGGATAAAAAGCAACTTAAACACACTTTTTCCACAAGTAACGTTCCTGAAATTAAGTCAGATTCCCAGCAGCATTCTACTGTGGTATTTTACAGCAATCCTTACTTTTCACCAGCTTCCTGTCTAGCTTTGTGTTTTGAAGAGAGATCTAAGAGCACTGTGTCAACCGCAAGCTTTCTCCGGTGTCGCCTTGCTGAAATTGAAGAGATTTTTTTCAAAGCCCATTTCCATTATGCCATAAACCAGAGAAAGGCTCAAGAGAAGACACCTTAGAGCACAAAATGCCTATTTACACTACAAATGAATCACGATTTTTCTCAAATTTTAATACCTTCCAATCGTTCAAGTGGCAATACCTCAAGTAAGGTATCTTGACTGCAATTTGCCTGCTCGGTGACACTCTCATCTGGCTTTGCACATATCAAGTGGGAGTCTTTCAAGCCAACAGAAGCTGGCTGAGGTTGTTTATCTTCCGTAGCAACTTCCCTAGAAAGAGAATTATTTCAATGAAAAAACCCAAATCGTTCAGTGAGTTACGTATATCAACATCAGCATACGCCACCTCTACACAGAAGGTTTTGATAAAATCACCAATTTTTATGCCACCATCTCCATGAAATCAGTTGTTCCCATTCATATAGAGTCTACAGACATTTATTCTTACAACAAAAGAATAAAGAAAGACTACAAGGACCTCAATCTAAAGTATGAAACAAGTGAAATTTAATCTAACATAAGCCTCTCATACATATTTCCTGTTTGCCCCTATCGCTTTCATTCCTACTAAAAGAGACAAAAGGTTAAAGGGAAAAAAAATATCTATCCCAGGTGAGTTCCATGATCCGTTTGAGAGCAAGCCATACCCTAGACAAGGTTTTGCTGAGTCCATGATATCAGAATTAAGAACTGAATCATAAAGAACACGATCAATTGAAATTTCACATAGCTCTGTTAAATAACAGCTTTTATAATTGGGCAGGAAATTTTTTTTCACTTGTGATTTCATAGGACCTCCACACAGGCAGAGAAGGTAATAAGGCAAGATGTTTCTTCCACATTGGTTCAGTTCAATCATTCTCATGCTTTAATAATTTAGACACACAAATAAAGCTTTTTTTTCACTTGAATACACTGATTCCCTCTCTTAAATCTTATCTTGTTTTCTATAGACACATAATAGCCTGCAGTAAGAAAGATGAACATTGTGGTTTCCATCACAGCAATAGGAACAAATCTGACCTTGGTTAGAGCAACCTCTGCAGTATCTTGCAGTAAAACCACCACTCAGTAATGATCTCTAAATTAGCTCACTACCATTAGTTACTTCATAAGAAATAATGACGTATTGTGCTGCCTCCAAAGCAGTATGGGCAGCAGGTCAAGGGGATTCTGTCCCTCTGCTCCACTTTGCTAAGACCCCCATCTTCAGTGCTGGACGCAGCTCTGGAGTCCTCAGAACAAAAAAGGCATGGACCTGTTGGGGACTGCCCAGATGAGGGCCAGGAAGATGATCACGGGGCTGGAACACCTCTCCTATGAAGACAGACTGATGGAGTTGGGGTTGTTCGGCCTGGAGAAGAGAATGCTTCAGGAAGACCTTGCAGCATCCTTCCAGTATTTGAAGAAGTTACAGGACAGCTAGGGAGGGACTTTTTACAAAGACATGGAGTGACAGGATGAAATGTAATGGATCCAAAGTGGAAGAAGCCAGATTTAGATTAGAAATGAGGAAGAAATTCCTCCCAGTGAGATTGGTGAGGCACTGAAGCAGGTTGCCCAGTGAAGTCGTGGAGGCTCCAAGCCTGGAAGTGTGCAGAGCCAGGTGGGATACAGCCTTGAGAAACCTGGTCTAGGAGGCATCCCTGCCCAGGCTCCTTCCAACCCAAACCACAGCAACCACTGGAACAGCAATCACTGCAGCTACAAGGAAGCTAAATTAAACAGAAATTGATGTTCCATTCTGTATGCAAACAGCAGGATAGTGACTTGAAACAAATTTAAGCCAGTGCAGCCTATTACTCACACACAGCATGGACCAGAAACATAATCTTAATTACAGATTATGTGATGTAAACACAAACCAGACTCAAATAAGTCAATTAATCACACATAAGAAGTTTTCAATTAGTGTAACAAGAAAATAAAACATCATAGTTTAAAAAAATAATTTAAAAATCACACCTAAATATTCATCCCTGACATGTACATGAAGCCAAATCAGTTAATTCAAACATCAGAATATTGCCTGTGTAGGGCTGTAGAGGCAAAGTGGTCACACTGCACAGGATGCTTCCACAATACCTGCCATTAACCCTCTTCCAAAAGCAGAGGAGCTGTTTTAGCAGCAAAAGCTGCCCAGGATGCCAAACACATTGGCTAAGAGCTTAACATTGACCTGAGCTCTCCAGTTACTGCCATCAAAAGGCCTGTAGTAGAAGCTCCTTCTGAGGTGGGCAATTCAATCCTGAAGTCTTCCACAAGGCAATAGTCCACATAAATCTACAGAACAACATACTGGTATGTGCATTTCAGGACAGAATTAGATTTTGGCACCTCTACTTACATGTCATCTGGAAAGTTGAGGGCAAATCTGCCCATTGGCCCAGGACATGACTGACTGTGAGAAGATCCTAATGGAATTGACTGTTTCCCTTCTAAATAGGATGCACAGACGTCAGAAAGCCTGCAAATGTGGAGAGGAGAAACACACAGGAGAATCATTCTAGCGTGCACCTGTTTTCCAAAGAACTGGGGCAAAACCCAATTTCTCTACCTCCTATGAAGTGAATTATTTTAACATTTTAGCATGTCTAGCCAAGCTGCGTTTACAAGTACACATAGGTACCCAGAAAAATCCTCCCAGCTCTTTAGACAGGTCCACAGCTACACTCTGTAGCTCTTTAGGGAAATACCACATTCTCATTTTCAGGGGCTATTGCTCATCATTTCTGAAAAGATAGAGCCGTAAGACTCTGATATTATTGTTTATTAAGTCACAGCACAGCAATTAAGTCAGGAACAAGCTTCTAACTTTGCTCTACACCCTGCTGAACCAATCATCATAAATGGTGTTAAATTTTAATTCACAACCACAGCACTAGTTCTTACACAATCCTGTCCAAAATAAGACAGATTCAGGTAAGTTAATTTAACAGTTAATAAGACTTAAAGGGACTATTTACAAGGGTTTATGGTGATAGAAAAAGAGGGAGTCGATTGAAGCTTACGGATGGCAGACTTAGACTGGAGATTAGAAACAAATTCTTTCCAGAGAGGGTGGTGAGACAATGGAACAGATTGCCCAGAGAGGTCATGAATGTCCCCTCTATGGAGGTGTTTAAGGCCACATTGGACAAGGCCTTGAGCAACCTAGTCTAGTAGAAAGTGCCCCTGACCATGGCAGGGTGCTTGGAGCTAGATGATCTTTAAGGCCCCTTCCAACCCAAGCCATTTTATGAATTCATGAATACACATATTAAAAAAAAAAAAAAAAACCCAAAAAACTTTTTCCCCCTATATGACTTTGAACTTGAGTACACAAAGCTGAAGAGTTAAAAAAACTTGTTACTAGTCTAAAAAACTCTTTTTAAAGAGTAACTTTGGTTAAAACATTCCATGTTAGGAATTCAATGCAAAATTCCCACTGCGAATACAGCAAAGCCTTTTTGCTGATGAATAGGCTTTGTAACAACAAACTAAGTGCTTCAGCAATAAATACCTATTTTTACCGTTCAGTAAAATTATTAAACAACTTTATCATCTGCCAAAACAATTTTCCCGCTCCGAAGTTCAATGTTTCGAAGCAGTTTTTGATCTTATGGAGTGGTACTGACAGTCTCACCTGTTGTCAGAGGTTGTTTTACTCCTAGCAACAGTTGAGGCTGCCACAGGTAAGCCAGGGTTTGAGGAAACAGTAACGTTTCCAAAGATGGCACTGGCACTGCTACTTAACGAATGTCCCAAGAAGCTCGGAAAGGTCTCGTCAGCAATATTTCTGAAGTCTTCCATCCTCATGAACAAGCTGCTCTAAAATAGCCCTCCGCTCGGCAACGCGATCAGCCCTGGTCCAGCAGCATCTGAGAGCAGGAACAAAACGGCGACACAGTTACACGAGGCACACCGGGGCTAGCAAAATGTTACTATTTTATATTGATAAACACAGGCGGCGGATTCATTTGGCGATCGCACCGCTTTACCCACAAGCATACTTAAAATTTTATTTCTAGTCCTGTCCCGTCAAGCCTTTTAGGAGGCAGAGAGTTTTAAGGTTTCTTGGAGCGCCCATAGAAAGCGGCACTGCTGCCCGAGGCGCCAACGCTATATTTAGCCTGTAAAGCCGCTCGGAGCACGGCAGCCCTGCTCCATTTCGCCGGCAGCGAGCACCTGGGGAGCTACAAACTCCGTGACGCGATCATCTGCGGCCGCTCCTTGGCAGGCTACAGCCTGAGGTTACCAATCTCAAGGCTAGGGGAGGCCCGGACCCTACACCCCTCCGCACCCTGGGCGGGCAGCGCCTTCACCACCCCACACACGCAGGCTCCCGTCACAGCCCAGAACACCACCACAGCCCAACAGGGAAGAGCAGGAAGGGGAACGACCTGAAGCCAGAAATTCCCTTTCTCAAAGGGGATGAGATCAGCCCTGCCCTGCCCTCCCCGGCGCTGCCCTGACCGTTGGGCCCAGCCCCGTCCCAGCGCCACTCGCCTGAAAAGAGCGGGAGCCTCCGCACCCCAACCGCCACCGCTTCAAACCCCGCTCCCGCCCGCGCCGCGCAGCGCAGCGCCCCCCACAGGGCGGGCAGGCTCCACCTCACCCCCTCACCTGGGGCGCCACACGAACCGCCGCCCCCCTTCCCTTAGCCGCGGTGCGCATGCGCGGCGCCGCCACTCGCCTCCCAAACTTTCCGGAGCCCGCGCTTCGCTCCGCAGCCCGGCCTCCCGGCCCGCAGTCAGCCAATGGGAGAGCCTCACACAGAGCGGGCGGGAGGGAAGAGAGAGAGGGACGCGCCGATTGGGCCCCCTGGGCCGCCCTGCCCCGCCCCGCGACACTGCTCTGCGATGCGTTAGGCGGGAAGAGGCGGGAAGAAGCGGCAGGGCTTCCGCAGGAGCGCAGGTCCGCGCTGCGGGGGTGCTGATGGAAGAGACTTTCAGAACAGGACGCTGAAATCTGTTATTTCGAGCGTTTGCTTACGAGCCAGCAAAGCCTGAGCTACTACTGAGTAGTTCGAGATATTTCAGGGCAGTGCATTGGGGATTCAAATGCTTCTGGAGTAGCAGACTTGTGTGGTGGCTTGCCTCCTTGCACAGCTTTGTAATGTTTCGTTTCATTTGTACTTGGATCTCTTTTTTTTGACTGCGGGTAGAACGGTCTTTTCCTTCAATATCCGCACTTAAAAGTCACCTGTGTACTGATGATTCTGTTCTGCCCTGGTGAGGCCACATCTGGGATGCTGGGGCCAGTTCTGAGTTCCACAGCTCAAGAGAGACAAGGAAGAGCAGGAAGAGGATGCTACAAAATAATGAGGATGCTACAAAATAATGAGAAGACTACAGCCACTTTTTCATGAGAAAAGGCTTGGGGCTATTCAGCCTTGTGAGAAGCTGAATCAGAGTGGATCTTCCAAAAGCTGAACAGAATGTAAAGGGCAGGTGTTGAGAGAAGAGGGCCAGATAGCTTCTGCCCTGCTGCCCACACTGATGTGAGTGCACAGCACCAGCTCACATCCAGCTTCTCACCCACCAGTACCCTGAGTCCTTCTCCATCAGACTATTCCCCATCTTGTCATCATCCAGCCTGTATTGATACCAGAGTTTGTTTTAACCCAAGGGCAGCAGCTTGCACGTGGCCCTGTAAAATTGCAAGCATCAGCCACCAAGCAGCATAAATTCAGTTCCTGAAGCTGAAGTACTCAGCCAGTCCATTGGAAATGTGACTTGTTTCCACTGAAGTGGTGACAGCCTGCTTCCATCAACAAGACTTGTGACTGGATTAGCCAGGATACCTAATAATACATGTTCAGCACAGTGAGAAACAACGTGACCGTGAATGAGCTATAAACACATGCCTCAAAAGCTGCAAAAAAGTTGGCATTTACTTTCTTACCGCCAGAAATGGTCATTCTAGGTCCCAAAATAATAGCAGAAGGAAATTTAAAGGAGTAAGTGCAATTGGAAATCTTCCTCTCAGATGTGGTTAATCAAGGACACTTATCTTGGAATGTATTTTAGACTGCTTTTTGTACCTGACAAATACAGTAGGGCCTCACAGCACAAAGATTTAGCACTGGAAAACAGCAGCACATGTAGGCACTGGCACCTTTATTTTTCTTCATGGCTGCTAAGGAAGGAACCTTCTATTTTCCTCCTGGTACAAAGAGAAGTGCAGTAAGAAAACAGCAGTAGCTGTATTGAAGGGAATGACCTTTTAAAGGATTAAGGCATAAATCTTCAAGTAGTTTAAACCTTCAAAGATATATTCTGCTGCTTGCACACCCAAAAATGGTTGGTTCTGGTTTAGGAGAGAAGCCCAGTATAATAGATTTCTTTTTTTTTTTTAATGACTCATTCTCCCACAGAAGAATCTTGTTGCTTTCTACCCCCATGTAAACATTAAATACCAAAAAGTGTGGTATGGTTTTATAGAAGTTAAGGTTTTGATTGTAAGGTAAACGTATCTGCTTTTACTAGACCTTTCTTTGCCTCTCTCTCCCACTGTTCTGTTCCTGTTGGCTGAAAAATAGCAGCAGCTTTCCTCCATGTAGGGTCCACAACCACCCTCTAACACCACTTACCTCTCACAGGTTTGAGGAAATTGAGACTAATTAAGAATCAAATGTAGGGTATCTGAGCAAAAATACGGCATCTGAGCAAATAGTTTTCAGAATACAAACGAAACACCCAGGACCTTGCCATTTTGGCAGAATAAAGGTTGACTTCTCCTTGTCTTACACTAGTGGTCTAGTCCAGGAAGTAGCCCCAACCAGCCCATTTTGCAGTGAAATACACTTTTACACTTTGGGTTTCTGCTGCACAGAGCCCACCTTTCTCCTCCCTCTCTCTGAGCACGGTTCAGCAATGCCAGCCCATGCAGTAATGTGACTCCAGAGCAATCCCATGTAGTCACTGTCCAGTTTTATCCTCCTGCCCATCTCACACCGGGCAATGCTTGAGCCAGTGCCAGCATGATCCACAGCAGTGAAGTTCTTCTGTAGCTTCATCCAAAAAAGAGGCTAACTACACACTACTACTTAAAAATGTCCCGATTACCAAATCACTGGGAAAGAATCATGAGATCATTTGAAATCCACCACCTAGGACAACCTACAGCTATCCTACAACTCTAGCAGTTTCTGCAGGCCTTCAATAGGCCCACAAGAACTCAGGGCATTCCCTGGTGCAGAAATAGCTACTACCCAACAGCACAACTTCACAAAAGCAAAGCTGCAAACGTACAACTGAGCCAAAAAAGTTGCTCATTCAGGAGCCAATTAAAAAAAAAAAACAACACATCAGCCTATTGCAAGCAAAAGCCCACTGATAGACGTCTCTTAGAATGAGTTTTATTTGTCAACCACAGTTATAAAATTTAAATATTTATACAGCAAGATGGAAAATTCTTAAGTAACCAAACACTCCAAACTATTTTGCTGCAGTATACACAGGAATGGCTTTGTTTCTCTGTTAGATGATCCAGTATCACCCTTTAGTTACTCAGCAGCTTCTTGAAGGCATGTTTCACTTGGACAATGTATTTCACATTTGTCAGGGCAATATGCAAAGAAAAAAAAAAAAGGGAAAAAAAAAAAAATCGAGATGGTACTTGAGTCCAAACATTAAAAAAAAAAAAAAATTAAAAAAAAAAAAGAAAGAAAGAAAGAAAAAGAGAGGCAGGCTGAGTTCAGCTACTCTGTAAATAGCTCCTGGTTAATACTGTTTGATTGTGTTGCCATAGTTCAGAGGGTACAGCTTAAAATGTTCTTTTGGTACATAAACATAAATACCACGTGTTCCAAATGGTGTTTTGTTAAAAAAAAAACAAAAAACATGCATCAAGTTCCCCAATTATTTAAAATCTTCTGTGGGAGAGAAATACAAAAGGCAGCCAGAGCTGGAAGCATTCACAATACCAGAATAAGGCCCTTCAGAGTGTATTTTAAAGCAACACATTAAACCCCTTCGTTCTCAGGTAATAGATTAAGAGGCCGAGCCACACATCGTCTGCGAGGGTGAGGATACTGGAGGCTGGCAGTGTCAGCATCGCAAGAGTGCTCTATCAGAGGAGGAGGAGGAAGGAGCTGGGCGTGGCTGGACCACCTCGATCCAGCCCGTGGGGAATCCAGAGGGGGAAAGAAATACCTGAAACAATTAAGAAAGGAACAAAACACCAAAAAGAAAAAAAAAAAACCAAAACAACCAACCAAAACAAAAAGAAGAAAAAAAAAAAAAAGAAAAGAAAAACAAGAAAAAGAGAAAGGCAGTAAATACAAGGAGAACCAAAGAGGAGAAAAGACATGCTGGAAAAAAACAAAAGGCTTTAGTATATCCATGCCAAAACCAACAGAACGTAACAGCAGAAATCAGGGCTTGGAATTCAAAACAAGACAAATCCCAAAACTGTTCTTCAAGGGAAAATTAGAGTCTCCTCCACTGAAATTCATGGGAAGGAGGATGGTCATCAGAGCCCTAGCACACACGTTTGTACAGAGACCAGACTGCTTTGGGAACGAGAAGGATGTTGCACCACTGCTATGAACAAGCTTCCACTCTCCCAGAGCTGCTGTGATCTGTTAACAGAGCTTCCAACGCTTCACGTGCGGCACAAGAGACATTGGATTTGACCCAGGTACAGTTGCTGCCCACGAAGCCCATTCAGATCAACTTCACAGCACTTGCAGAACAGAGGTAAAAACATGCCCTTGTTTTCACAATGCTCTCCATTTAATAACACACATTTACAGAGCATAGCTACTTGCAGTGACACAGTCTGTGTGTGTATTTACATCATTCTGCTGAACGAATCCTCAGTGTCAATGTAAGACTGCTGGTGAATGCAAGACCCAGAATTCTGCTATTTCACATCATTTTTCTGCTGACTTTATTAGAACTTACCCGTAATACTTGTGCACTTTAGTCTGCTAGATACCTACAGATGGTTTCTGCCTTCTTTATACAGCTCTGTAGACTTACACAAAAGAGCAGGTACATGAGCCAGGAAAACCATCAGAAAATTCACAAGCTGCATTTTGGTTTCTATCTCTGTGTAGCTCAATTTAGGGTGAATTTAGGGTTACTAACTACTCATAGAGAATTTTAGTTACTCCATGGAATTATTCACCACAGGGATGTATGAACATACATTAGAAAAAGTACTTCTCTCAGGGTGACAAAAGTATGACAGTACTTACAAAATGTTTATTTGAAGTCATACTAAGGTAATCAATGAAGCAAGATCCGACTATTAAAAGCTACCATCTGTACAATTGTCAAAACACACTTTTCATATCCCTCCCAAACTGGTAGGTTCATATATTACAAAGCAGTTACAAACTTGTCACGTTCAGGCACCTTAATCAAATGCTGAACACTATCAAATGCCAAACAAAGTCATTATCAAAACAACTGTCATTAAAGTTATTTTAATGGTCACTTCCCTCCTCCCATCCAAATCAAGGACAAAAATTCTCAGTTTTAGTCATGAACTAGTCTTTTAATTCAACAAGCTTTCAAAAAAAAAGTGTCTTGATGGAAGTTTTGGGGGTTGGGTTGGTTGGTTGTGAGGGTTTGGGTTTTTTTTCCAAACAAGAAGCCTCTCCAAGTATTTTTCTATCAGGAGTTCCAACAGTATCAAACTGTACGGGCTAGTACATAAAAAAAGGTACACAACGTGTTTTAAAAAGGCTTTTTGAACAGCATTTAGTAGTTAGCAGGCTGCTGGTGTCTTGGGAGAGGTCAAACGGCGTTGGGGAAGGGAAAAAGGAGTTCGTTTTCCATTCCTGTGTGCATGCAACAAGCAGCAAAACACCAAAGTTACTCCAGTTAGCTTGGTATCAGCTCTGCTTTCTGTTAAAAAGGACATAATACAAATGGAAAATGGGAATTGTATCATAAATCTAGACATGTAAGTACATCAACACAACAATACAGCCCGACTGACTTAATTTTCCAATCATCTACAGCATCTGCTCTCAAGCTATTCTGATTACAAACCCAGTTTGGTGATGGTGCTTTACCAAAGTTCTCCAGATCTGCTTCTGCTTTAGCTGGCTGAAGTATTTAAATTCAGACACTAGAACACAGCATCTGGTCACAGGCTGTGTGGCTTGTCAATTCAGTTAAAGGTCAGCACATGAATCTGTATTATAAGTG
This sequence comes from Psilopogon haemacephalus, assembly GCA_013396835.1. Lineage (NCBI taxonomy): Eukaryota > Metazoa > Chordata > Aves > Piciformes > Megalaimidae > Psilopogon > Psilopogon haemacephalus. The sequence goes on from VWZI01014740.1 coordinate 166,547, forward strand.
TTAATACACTAATAAGTTATCAACTGTGCTTAGGCAACTCAAGCCACATAATGTGATTACAGAAGAAAACAGGTAGTTAGGTACAGCTTTTTTATACTAAGGCTCAACCCTAGAACATGACAAAATTCGCCAGCCACAGACTTAATTCTGCAACAAACCATTAATTCCACTTTACAGCTGAGGACAATATATTTTTAAAACACCACAAGAGACCACTTTCAAAATACAGAGCTATGGAGTGGGTCTAAAATAACATGAAAAGTTTGTTTCACAATGGTTTACTACCAACTGCAGAGAGAGGAGAACAAGCTGTGGGGTGGAGTAGAGTAGTTTTGCTGGCAGCAGCACAGCCTGAGATAAGGTGACCATGAATACAACTGCTACATGAAAAGAGGTCAGAAACAGACTGTACCTCTCTGCAGAACCCAAGCAAACACAGTTCTGGAGCTTTGGAGATCACATCTCCAAGCCAGGGCTTCCTTTCTTGCTGGAGACTTGGCCTGCTGCCACATCTTACCCTCCCATTTATCTTGTGAGGAAAACATGAGAGCCATTCTCTGTGCAACACAGCTAGAAACCTGGCAGTCAGAACTTCAGCAATGACTGCTGGAGTGGGAGCTACTCTCCAGAACTAGACCTTACAAACCAGTACCTTACAAACAAGCATTTTAGCAGGTGCAGATGGATGGAAATGGAGCCTACCTCAAGGCATTTGGAAGATTTTTTTTTTTTTTTTAATAAAATTAAAGTGTCCACAGAACTTGGAAGCTACTGCTATGGTATTTGGGCACATGTGGCCCTTACACAGGACACATCCAGCAAGGCTGATTGCACATGCTCTACCGTGTGCCTTCCTAGACTTCGGTGTGCACAAATTCAAAGGCTCTTCAGAAGAGGTAGTTAAATTTACCTACTAAACCGCAATTATTACAGAATAAAAATGTAACAGAAAACACAAATTATCTGCAGTAAAAGAGCTGTATGAAGATTAAAAAAAAAATCCAAAGCTTTTATTCACTTGATGTTACACCTGCAAAAATGCAAACTAACACTAGTATACGACTGCTGAAATCACACATTATAAAGTACTTTTTCTTCCTTTCTTTTTGCTACATTACCCTACTCAAAAGCAGAATTTGTTGCTGGTACTTTTGCTTCACTTCTAAATGTGCATCTAAACCAAAGAAATAGCAGTATGAGGCAGTTTCTCCTTGTTTGAAACCATTTTAAGGAATCTATTTTTGATAACGTGGAAGGACATTTTCCAAGTGAAAATAGATTTTTACAGAAGGGTTCAGTATGGGCTTGTTAATTTTGTCTTATCACTGGCACAACAGACATCATCACAGAGCACAACTCCAGGAGCCTGCACAGGTATTCATGCAACAAACGCCATTATACTTAAAAAGTAAAGCAAACAGGAAAGCAAAGTGAAATTAAGACTCAGAGAAGAGACTATTTACTGGACCTGAGTCTCCCCACTGATGAACTTACCTGCTGGCAGATGATCCATTTAGTGAATTCTGTAGACTTGTATTGGCTGAACCTAGAGAGGCATTAAATATTCCCTGCTGAGCACTACCATTCACTGGGCTCCCATTACCTTTCAGTATACCAGTGCACTTCCAGTTGTCCATGTAATTAGCTGCAAACACAGATTTGAAAAACCTGTTAAGTTTCTTTTCTGAAGCTCAGCTTTCAACAGGACTATGATCTTTCAGCTGCTATTCACCTGATGTGAATTAGACCTGAACTTCTTTACCACTACATAAATTCCAAAAGCTGAGTTTCTGGCCTTTTAGCTGTCTCAAACCCTTGGCCTCTGCCATGATTTAAAACTTGAGTTTCTGCAGTACCAAGAATTCATTTCCCCCCTCGAAGTGCTGAGAAACAAATGAGGATGGGTAACAAAGTTGCCACTGCTTCTTTGGTCCTTGCTTTTGGAAATTTAAATACAAAAAAACTTGTTTGCCTGAACATTCTGTCTGCATGCAGATTTTCTGGGTTTGGGAACAGGCAAAGACTGTCATGCAGTAGAAACAACGAATGGTTTAGCTTGGAAGAGACTTTAAAAGGTTACCTAATCCAAGCCCCCCCACAGGAAAAAGGGTCATCTCCAACAGGATCAGGTCTGAGTCCTATTCAGCCTGACCTTGAACGTTTCCAGGAATGGGCTTCTACCACCTCTCTGGGCAACCTGGGCCACTGTTCCATCACACTCAGTGTAAAAAATGTCTTCCTTCTCTCTAATCCAAATCTCTCTCTTTTAATTTAAAACTATCACCCCTTGTCCTGTCACAACAGGCCCTGCTGAAAAAAAAAATAAATCTAACAGGCTCCTGTAAGTACATCTGTTAACTTTAGAAGTGGTAACTTGACACAGCTCCAGTCTGGTGAAATGATTTGCCATGACAGTAACAACTACTCACAGCAGCCTGAATCACACAAGCATTCCTTCACGGGAAGTTACTGCCCTTATTATTCCAAAATGTAAACACAAATATAAAAATCTTTTACACAGAAATCCAAGACGAACTTTGACTCCAAAATCACTGAGTAAAAATTGACCTGTATATTGAGTATACTACAAAGTGAGTATATTTCAGGTAGGTGACCTTACCCTTCCAGAGCCTAACGCAGCCATCGTCACCAGAGGAGGCAAGCACAGTGCCTGTGATATTCCAGCTCACTCGCCACACCTGGGAGTTGTGGTTATCAAACTGTGCCACAATGTGAATTTCAAATTTTGTTAATCCTCCAGATGAGGTCAGTTCTTTCCTGTTGAAGAGAAGTGACAGTTCTGCACACAACTGTTCAGTAGAGTCTGGAGAGACTCTGCAGAAAATCCAGTAGCCACTACAAGGATGCCGAGCAGACTGGAGCATCTCTTTTTGACAAGAAGAAGCTGAGAGACCTGCGATTGTTCAGCCTGGAGAGGAGCAGACTGAGAAGAGATCTCATTGTTTATCAAGATCTAAAGGGTGGGGGGCAAGAGGGTGAGGCCAGACTATTTTCAGTGCTGCACACCACCAGGATAAGCTGCAATGGTCACAAAGTGGAACCAGGAGGTTCCATCTGAACATGAGGAAAAATTTCTTTCCTGTGAGGGTGACAGAGCACTGGACCAGGATACCCAGAGAGGCTTTGGAGTCTCCTTCTCTGAAGAGACTCCAAATCCTTCCGAACATTGCAATCCTGGGAAACCTGCTCTGCATGACCCTGCTTCAGCAGGGACTAGAGGATCTCCAGAGGTCCCTTCCAGTGTCCATCACTCTGTGACAAAAAGAGGACTTTATATAACAGCTTTTACTAGATTAAGAGTTATCTAGACAAAATTATAAACTTGTTCACAATGCTATCATTCTCAAAATCGGGCTACCAGACACCAACCTTGAACATATTAAGCTACTTGGTTCTGCTCCACAGGTACCATTAAAATAAAGAGTACGCAGTATGTAGCACATTAACCCAAACACTCTTAAGCTCACCTTAGAGGTTTTAGTGTGAAAATTCGTACATCTTTGGTTGCTACAGCTAAGATGTGGAAGGATCTTCCCAGATTTGGAGCAAATGCAATATCATGTACCGGATCTGTGACTGTCATCAGAGCTTCTGCTTTTGCATATTTCCTGTACAGCAGAAGAATTCAAGCTTTAATGTCATCAATACTGCCACTGATGCTAATTATAAACCCAAACGTGGTGGAGCAAGGTAAAAAGGAGTTAGTATATACCACAAGATTTGCAAAACCAAGAATATTTTCTTAATGATTTTAATTGTAAGTAGTCATTACAATCTGATTTCTTCAGAAATTAAGTACATGAGATATAGTAACTACTGTTGTCAAGCCCTGGAATAGCATGTCCAGGGCAGTGGTGCATTTGCTGTCCCTGGAGGGATTTAAAAGATGTGTAGATGTGGTGCTGAGGGACATGGCTTAGTGGTGACCTGACAGCGATGGATCACCTTAAAGGTCTCTTCCAGTCAAAATGACTCTGTGACTGTATTAACAACAGCATGCTAAATCGTACAACAAAGATTCCAGTACAAAGAACACTTTTGTCTACAGCTGGAAAAGGGAAATAAAATCCTTCTTCACATTCACAAATCTAAAGGGCACTTAAATCTCAGTAACTTCTTGTATTTTGGATGCTTGCAAGCAGTGCTATCTGCCTCCTCTAATGCATGATAAACATGTACTTCATTTTCTTATTTGCCACCAGGTTCATTAAAAGCTGCTGTTCTTTATTGTTAAAGCACAGAGAATGCTACTGTTAATGCACAGAGAACATTGGCTGAAGCCAGGCATAAATCCACAGAGCACCTTGGCTCCCTTCCCACACCAATCACCCTGACTGGAATTGAAGTTCTCTGTCATCATTTAAGGGAAAGGGGTTGTGCACACACTTCCTGGCCTTTCCTGGCTCTGAACTTTCACAGCACACTAGCAATTCACAGAACTTTCTGACATTATAAACATGCTTTGAAAAGCATTTTAAGGTTACCTTCAACAACAAAAAGTGCCCAGTGAAACACAATTCAAATTTTAACTTTGTCCCATTCATTCCTCTTGCAAAATTAAGTGCATAAATTAGCAGAAGCAGAGACAACAATCCCCTCTTTGAAGTGCTGGTAAGAACACTGCCACTTCTGCACTGAGACAGAGCAAAATTATCACTACCATGTCTGTCAACATCAGTTACTCTGAGTGCTCCCTCTCCTTTCCCACCTAATGGCTCAGAGGCAAAATTAAGGTATTATTTACTACCCCACACCTAAAGAAAGGACTTAAATAAAAGTCCAATATATTACCAACTACTTCAAGATCCCACCAACGTTGCATATTGCCATTTAGCCTACCTGGTATTTTCATTATATTCATAAATTTGAACCTTAGCCAATATATTTGGACTGTTGTCATCACTTCCTACGGCTATCATTGGAGAATGTGCTCGAGAGCTAAAAGGTGAAAAGAAATAGTTACATTTACAAGTAACATACACACAAAAAGCATGTCAGAAAGTACACCAAGCAGTTTTTTTTTCACACTTCAGACATGATCTATAAAGAAAATAAAACAATAATCAATACAAAACATCACAAAGGGAAAAAAGATATCACAGAGAATGGTGCTATTCAGTTACCCGCACAATCTCCAATCTCTTGTTTTGTCTCACTCCAGGGTCACCAGTAGGGAATGTAATTTGGCAACTCAAGATGGGTGTCCCAGAGAGCTGTATGGATTTTATACATGCAGCTGCTGCAGTCAGGCAGCCCAAGTTTCACAACACTCTGCCTTCTTTGCAGTACCTTTAATGATTGACTTAGTGGAATTTCATTCAGGTTTTGGAAGACAAGATTACAAAAGCTAAAAGTAGATGAGTTCTAGCTCTTAAATCATCTTTTAAGCCTATGCTGTGCATCAAGGTGGAAGCCTGTACTCTGAACCTTCAGCACACGCTGCTGCTGATGAATAGAACTGGACCAGCAGGAAACAGGCAAATGTCTACAGGGGCTTTAAATCCCTCTACAACCACTACAATTATAGGGAAAGCCATTAAGTGCTTCTGGACAAAGAAAACCCAAAGCAGTTCAGCCCAGAATGGTTTTTCCCTTCCTGTTTCTACTGAGCAAGGATGTCAGATGGGAAGGAGAACCTCTGTTTCTGTGCTTTGGGTGGGAAGTACCTAACTATCACACTGATTCGTCCCTGTTAAAGGAAGTACATCACTGAGCCCCCACGAACGTGACCAAAAAAACAACTTCTGAGCTCTGCATTTGTGCTAGCAAGTCTCTTGTGGTTCCTAATTTTTTTTTTTTTGCAGTGGCAATGATGTGTGTCCTTGTTACATCTGCCAAAAACAACTCTTACAAAACTTCTCTTAAGGAACAGAGAAGAATTGTGGTGTTGTTTTGGTTTTTTTTTTGATCGTATGAAAATCCCAGTTGATTTTTGTGGGATAAATAAAGAACACTTTACAGTATACTCATTAAAGAACTCATTACTGCCTAAAAATATTGGCCTGGAGAAATTTCCTCACAGAGCTCAGAAGGAGTTTTTGTAACACTTCTCTGGCTCTGTCAAACTTGTTTTACTATAACAAATACCAGCAACTTTACTTCAGATCCAAGTAAAGTACACTCCATATTCTCCACCCACGTTTCAGGATTCATTCTACAAAGTATCAGAACTAGCCCTTAGGATCTTCTGTTTCCACAATCATAAAGCAAAACCTGCAGTTTTAATAACATACCTTGAAGGATTCCAAGATATACAACTGCAGCTGAGCTTACATGAGATTTCATGCTGCAGTGACCACTGACTGAGGTTCATCACATCTGGAGCTTCATAAATCCTTACAACTCCATCTGCTGAACATGTTGCTAACATAAGACCCATATGCTTGGGAGCAAACTTCACATCTGTAACTGATGTCCTACTGTCTACTAGAGTAGTCCTCTTCACCTGCAAAAAAAAGGCAGAAACTCTTGAAGGAAATGCTAGAAATTTCCATCTATCAAAAATCTATTCCCTAAGGAAGGCTATCAGAAAGTCTGACAACACCACTTCATAGCATCACTTAAGCCATCCCTCAAGAGCTAAAACAAAACTGTCTTTGTACACCAACAAACTATAGAAGTAACAGATGGTTGCACTGATGCAATTTGAACCACCAAGAAACACACTCCTAGAGGCATCAAAGTCCTGATCCCCAAAAGAGTCATTTAGATTATGCTCTTCAGGGAAAGGAAACCCAAAACATAACATAAGCATAAAATTTGGCCACTGGAAGTTTAAAACCATCCTCTTCATTCATGCTGGTGACAAGGCTAACTGCAATGCTTAGCAATGCTGCTTCCTCATTTCAGTGCTGATGAAGTTTGCCATGAAGCATTCTCCAACAAAAGCACCGAAAGAAGTATTTCTGATAAAGGAATGGGTAAATACAGCAGACAGTTGATGGGAATACTTACTAAGGTAAAAGAGAAAAAAACACCAACATCTGTTTTTAAAGTTCACAACTGCCTCCTGCAGAAAAAAGTCGGCATTCATACCCCATAGGGTGCCAAAGATCCTGACAACCCAAATCCTCACAATTATAGATTTTTGTGCTGGAAAACTTTAGCAGAAAACAGAAAAGTGAAGATTATTTTTGCAACCTAACCCAAAACATTAGATAACTCAGTCTAATATTCCTGCCTCTAAGATTACACCTCATGAACAGCTGCAGAATAATCTGTTCAGAACTAAATTCCCTTGATGAAATGCTACCTGGAAAATCCATTTCCAAGCAAAACAATCTCAGAACCCGAGCTGCTGTTTCAAAGGTGAAAAAACAGCATGTGACAGTTTCAAATCAGCTCTTGTCACAGACAGAAACCCTCCACAGCTTTAATTCTGCTGCAGACAGAAGTTCACGCTTACAAGTTTGCCAGGGAACACCTTATAAAGAAACACCAACATTAGTGACAATTAATTACTGGTTGCACTCCATGATTTTGGAGGTTTTTCCACGATCAAAACAATTCCGTGATACTGTAACTGGTCTACATGTCGCCATTTACCTCTTTTTCCCAAATGCTTTAAAAGTACTTACTCTGCATTGGAATACTGCCACCAGTTAACAAAACAGAGGCAAAATCAGGAACCCCTTTTATTAACCGAAGAAAACAGGATGCTTTCTGTTTCAGGGATTGAAAATATGTTGCAAACCCAGAAACATCCAGTGACTTGGTATTTAGATACAACTTCCATTTTAAGTCTTCCAATTAATTCTGGAATTTAAGCAGTTCAAAGCTTATACCATTACAGGAAGCAACCAAACCAAGGAGGCACAGTAAATCTCTTTGTTTAAGAACATAGAGAAACTGCAAACAATACTTTATAAAGTCTCACCCAGTGACTCTGGCCTCGGAGTTTATCATTTGACTCTCCCACTATTTCTTCCCACACAGCTGCTGTTCTGTCAAAAGAGCAGGAAGCCAGGACCTGCCCAAATTCAGGATGGGCCCACGTCACTCGCCACACAGATCCACTATGTGTCTGCAAGACAACACCAAACCACCAGAGACGCTTATTCACTGTGTTAAGATCAGACATTGCCATGACTTCATGCAGAAGAAATAACTCCAGGAAGAAGTAAGGCTCATCTTTTGAAACCCCTGTTCAGTTAAAATTCAGTGCCACACAGAGGCTCTTGCACTTGTTAATCGCAAGAAGCACTGCAATGTTTTGTTGCTATTCATGATTAAAAGGTAATTATTACAAGCGTATTTCAAGGCATTATTTATAACTCCTTTAAACCCTAAGTTCCAAGCTGGGATTCTGCCTTGACACAGGAAGTGCAGCTCTGTTTTCAGTCTTCAACCATTACCACACTGACTTCTGGCTTGCCTGTAGTTTTCCAAAGCATATGCATTGCTTGTCCTCTCCTTTTCCACATCAAACTCTTTTTTATACTTAGTCAACCTAATGCTTCTGGGTTTTGGGCTTTTTTTTAAGAGAAGGGGAATTAAAAAGCATCACTTCCATTTCCACTGACAGTGATTACTGTATTTTGGGCCCATTAGACACAAATCTAGGCCAACTCAGAAGCTGCATGCACTAATTATCCAGATGAAGCAGAGACTGTATGTGGGACAGTTCACAGAAAGGTTGTTAGAAAAGACCAGATGCTGTAACATTTAATAGCCAGACTCTTCCCTTGTCCAAGGAAGAAAATACTCAACTGAAAATTAAGGTACTGTTTTCCAACTCTCTAAACACAAGTTACTGTTACATTTACTGATAACAAAATCTTTAAACATAAATAAAGCCTAATAAGACTCCGTAATGTAAGTAATAATAATAAAAGACTAAAACAAGACCAGTTTTCAGTGAGAAGAATTAGAGATGTTCCATAAAACAGAAAGGAAGTATTTTACCATAAGAAACACAGGTCCAAAAAAGGTGGTCAATGTCTGGACCACAAGTCCTGTGAGAAGCAGCTGAGGGAACTGACTTTGGTTAATCTGGAAAGAAAGAGGCCATGGGGAGATCTTGCTCTCTACAACTCCCAGATAGGAGGATGGAGCCAGGTGGAAGTCAGTCTCTCCTCCCAAGCAGAAAGTGACAGGACAAAAGGACATGGCCTCATGTTGCACCAGGTGAGATTTAGGTTGAGCACTAGGAAAAATTTCTTGCCTGAAAGCATTGTCAAGCCCTGGAGCAGGCTGCCCTGGAAATGGTGGAGTCACCACTCCTGGGGGAGACTGATAAGATGTGTAGATGTGGTATTGAGAGACATGGTTTAGCAGCAGGCTTGGCAGTGCTGAGTTAATGGTTGAACTCAAAGACCTTACAAGGTCTTTTCCAGTCTAAACAATTCTATGATTGTATCTCTGCTCTACAAGTCAGGACAAACAAAATGTTTCTGCAAAGCCCATTTTTATGAATACAAACCTTCCAACTGGCAGTGCAGTGCCAATCACCATTTTCACTTTTGTCCCAGACCTGTTGAGAAAACACAATGCAGTCAATCAGTGTGCATACAAAGCTGGACAAGTGATACTAAGAAACACACCCAGTAAAATAAACACACACACATGTACAACTGTCATAAATGTGACAACACCCAACATTTTCATCTGGAGACCTCTACGTGGCTGAGGACACAAATGCACTTGACTCAACCTTGAGAATTATCCCTACTACAAGTAGGCAGAAGAGGCACACACTGCAAAATCCTCAACTGTATTAAGTCTCTATTTTTTAAACAGCAAATTATTACACCTCTCCACACTCCATTCTCTCTGAGTACACTACTCAGTTTCATTCTAGAGCCCACGTGGTCCTTTACCAATCCAGATCTGGCTGCAAAACACTGAGGTGGCTCCTATCGATCATCCCAAAGAGCAAGACAGCAAAAATAAAATCAGGCTAGTAGGGGAAAAGATCTTCTTTTGTCTTCTAATATTCCTGCCTTGCTTTATAACAGAACCACATGCAGGTCACTTAACTTTCCTTCCTTTGAATTTCCCATACATTTTTATCATCTTTATGACTTTTTCTGAGAAGTTTTGACATCATGAATGTAACCTGATGAAAGACGGCTCCAAAAGCATGGCATGCAGTTCATAGTCACTCACTCTGTAACCTCACTGCAAGTCACCTCACTTTTGCCATTCTGAGTCTCTAACACAACCTTGGTTGTTATCATGACAGCCCAACTTCGTAACTTCTCCCCAGCTGCACCTAGTGAGAATGGGACCTACACCAGATACAGTACTACTCATTTACAAGAGTAAAAATCTGGTCAGAGCTAAATAAAACAGTCTCATACAAGATACTATTACAACTGGAAAGGAACATTATGCGACTAAAGACACAGGGTTTGAGTTCTACCTGCCTCTTGGCACTCTTCTTCCATTGTTTTCAGGCTGCATTCTTACATAGCCAATACAGACCAAAGGCTGACACAGGTTTGGCTTACTTTTTGTGGGGCAGGATTTTGTTGTTGGTTCGAGTGGTTTTGGGTTTTTGTTTGTTTGTTTCTTTTCTACTGCATGGTCAAGAAGAAGGAGCTGCCTGCTTCTTTTCATGCCTGAACTACATTTGGCATAGCTTTCCCTGCCGAAAAGCAATTCTCCCAACTGTTCACCTGGCCTAACAAAAGCTATGACTACACTCTAGGAATCACACTCCTTAAATACGTGTAACTCCCAAACGTTTGTCCATCTTCACGCTACATGAAAAAAAAAAAATTAACTTCAAGGTACTAACAAAATAACAATTGCCTCTAGAGGAAGGTCAAGCTAAGGTTTCTAGTATTTTGCAGCTTCCCTAATGTGCCAGAACACAGGCAGGACATTTCGGCCTTTTCCTTATCGGCACTTCGTTACGAAACCGCAGCTCCTTCCCTACGAGCCCTTAAATAAACGCAGATCCCCAGTGGAACCATCGAAACAATCAGCACCGCTGCAGCTGAAAGGCGTCTGCGCTGTTGGGGCAGGGGGTCGGTAAGCTGTGCCGTCCCACGCCTCTGCCTGCAAACACACCCAAACAGACACACGCCAGTTACGCGTATCGTCTGCGCCCTGGCTCCACGCCACTACCGCCCGCCACACCACGCGTTTCGCTCCGGGCCGCCTCCGAGACTTCCCGTAGGCACGGCGGGACGCGGGAACCTAGCGCTGCCCTTCGCTCCCCAGGCCCACAGGGCCGCGGCGGAGAGGAACGGTGCAGGCCCTGACCCGGCCTTACGGGCAAACGCCACGCCCCGGTCCCGGCCCGGTTAGGCCGCACCCCGTCGGTGCCGCCGCCAAACGCACACTCCCCCCAACACGCCACCACCCTGCCCAGCGCTGCGCCCGGGCGCCGCGGCTCACTTTGACGCTCTGGTCGCTAGAGCAGGTAGCCATGCGGCGGCCGTGGAAGTCGAAGGAGACATCGTGGATGAGGTCGCGGTGATCCGCGGCGATGCTGCGCGCCACGAACATCGCGGCGCGGCCCTGCTCACGCGGCGGGGCGGGGCGGGCCGACAGCCGCGGCGGCCGAGCACAGAGAGGTGCCGGGGGTGGGAGGGGAGCAGCAGCGCCTCCCAGCCGCCCGCTACCGCCCCCCTCCGGACGGGAGGGCTGCGGCGTGGCTGTCAGCAAGTCCAAACCAGAGACTTTCTGCCTCTCTGCAACCCAGCCCTTGGCGGTGACTCTCCCCACCAGCTTTTTCACTGCTAGAAGCAACCCCTGGTTGCGCAAACCTGCCCTGAACTTCAGAAAGTGTCCTCATGAGTACAGACTGAGCTGTCACAGAACTGACCAGAACCGGCTCTGGTCTAGCTCAAAGCGGGACACGATACAGGCAAGCGAAGTTGACTGCTCCTGACAGTTCCAGTGCTGCAATTGGTGAGGTATCCCGGTTTTCATGCTAGAAACATGTATAAGAATAAAAGCAAACAAACCAAACACGCAAACAAAACCAACCAAAAAAAAAAACAAAAGCAGAAAACAACCAACCAACAAATATTATTCCTGCACTTTCTTGGACCACAAAGGAGAAAGGTTGGGGTTTTTCACTCTCCTTTCAGCATGACTTGAGACATTTTATATTTTGAAAATCATTTGCTGCTTCCTTCCAATAGCTGGAGAGACAGCAGCTAATAAAATTGTGAAAGCTGGTTTAGAAGTTCTGTAGTTCGTGGCAGTGCCTCTGAGTGCTCACTTTTGTCAGCTGTTTTGGGGAAACATCTTTTACTGTAAACTCTTGGTTATATTTGTTTTTAAAAGTTCCCCCCCCCCCCCCCCGTGTTTTTTTTTTTT
>VWZI01014740.1:178873-192909 GCA_013396835.1 Psilopogon haemacephalus
TTTTTCAGAAGAATTGTTTCCAGTCAGTGATTCAGCCGTCAAAAACCCACTCTTATGCAATTTTAGTAATGATTTTGTCAAAACACAGGCTATGGTACAGCCAGAGAACTCATGTTTTTCACCTGCTTAAATGTAAGTTAATTTCTTCAGCCAGTTATATATGTGAATACAGATGGAGCAGGATGGAACTGTCAGATTCACAGATAACTGGCATCAATCTGTTTCATTTGAAAAGTGTAGAAATAGCTGCATGAGGCACAAAGGCACACTTTTGTTTGACCTTTAAAAGTTTATTTTCTTTGTCAGGGCAACAACAATCACAGACTTCACATCAAGACTAGACCTTTGTCCTTATACTTTCATCAGTAAGCAAAAAAAAAAAAAAATCTTTTAAATACCTCTATGTTACACAATTGTTTATCCAGTTCAATACTATCTCAGTCTCTATATTAAATGCAAGTAGATCAGTTATTTAGAAACTGAGCCCAAAATCTTTACTTATTTAATTTTTTAAAAAATCCAGGAGATATGTGGGAGATTATGATCCCAGATTGTCAATTTTCCCTTGTGTCTGATTGCAGTCAATACTCAGCAATGAGACAAATACATCTGACCCAAGTAAACATTTATGTCTAAGGCTCCCCAGCAGGACTCCATGTACTTGGCTCTGGTGAGGCTGCACCTTAAATTTGCACTGGTTTGGGCTCTTCACTACAAGAAGCATATTGGGGTGTTGGAGAGTGCTCAGAGAAGGGCAATGAAGATGATTGAAGGGTCTGGAGAGCAAGTCCAGTGAGGGGCAGCTGAGGGAACTGGGGTTGTTTAGCCTGGAGAAAAGGGCTTGAGGGGAGATTTCTCACTCTAAAACTCCCTGAAAGCAGGTTGCAGTGAGGTGAGTGTTGGTGTCTTATTCCAAGTAACAAATGATAGGACAAGAGGAAACAGCCTCAAGTTGTGGCAGGAGAGGTTTAGATTAGATATTAAGAAAAGCTTCTTCACCGAAAATGTGCAGCCCTGGAACAGGCTGTGCAGGGAAGCAGTGGGGTCACCATCCCTGGAAGTGTCCAAAACATCTGTAGATTAGGTGCTTAGGGCATGGCTTAGTGGTGACCTGGCAGTGTTAGGATAATAACTGGACTAGATGATCTTGGAGATCTTTTCCAACCTTAATGATTCTATAATTCTATCAAAGGAAACACTTCATAGTGAATCACCAAATCACCAAAGGGACGAGGGGACAAGATAGATCCCTTCTTAAGGCAAGCAATCATTAAACAATCACATAGAGGAGAAGGCATCCACTAACAGAGGCATTTGCATCTTCTGAGAAATTAAATTATACTTACTCAAATTCTTTTGCATGGCCAAACTATCTCCTGTATTAAAAGCAAAATAAAATTTGTGGGGTAAGATTAAATCTCTCTGGACCCCTTCAGGAAGATTTCAAATGGTGTAAAAGAAATGGGCTACAAAAGCTAATGCTACAGCCAACACTCTAAAAGAGGGATTTTCCAGTGGTATAACAAGAGCATAAGACAAAAGGACCATAGAAGTCTTAACATCTGGAGTAGTATGGTAAATTGGATGGAAATAATGTGGATAATGTGTGTAATTCAAATGTTTTACTTCCTCACTTAGGTCTAATATAAACCTTCGTTATTCTGTTGCCTGCTTTCCATCTCATGGAAAATACTTCTTTTTATCTTAATCTAGGCAAAACAAAGACTGAATTCAAGACTGCTGCCTAGCAAGGCATTTCCCTTTGAACGGTGTAGCAAAGCTAACAAGCAAGGCAGTGAGTGCTGAGAAGCACTGTGGCTCCTGCTGCTTCTCTAGAGAAGCAGAGCTGGTGCACAACAGAATGGTGTGAGACGCATGGTGACGGTCAGGAGGGCACAAGCAGCTGTCATTACCGCTGGCCATCAGAGCTCCGTGTGCCACGCAGTGCAGTGCCGGGAAGCATGCTTGAACTCGTGGGAGCCACGGGAAATCTGCAGCTATTTGCAGCTTCCAGTTATTGAGCCACGAATTAGGATTCAGCTGGTAGCTGACCTCAGTGATTTCCTCTTACATCTGGAGCTAAGCAGTAAGGAGAAACATTCCATTCATGGTGATGGTGTGCATGAGGTGGCAAAGACAGCTGTATTTTAACCTTGCTCTTTGCTTGATCACATGCAGAAGAAGACCACACTGAATTATTACAACCTTGATATGTATTTTGTAACATATGGGTACAGTATTATCTCTAGATTAAATTAGATTGGACCACATCATAGGAGAGGGGGAAGAAAAAACAAATTAAAAAAAAAACAAACCCCTAAAGTCTATTTAAAAGTTGCAAGAAAAATATAAGCTCTAAATCCATACCATTACTTTTTACTACATATTGTAAAAAGAGAATGCAAGAAACAAGCAAAATAATAATTTATTAGCCCAAGGAATGCCATTTGAGCAGCACAGTTACCCACTCGTGATTTAGTACAGCTTTGGCAGCAATTAAAGGATGAGTTGAGGAGAAACAGAAGTGATGTTTTACAGCCAAGTGGCTTATGGATGGAAAACTATCCTCAGTCACATCAACGTGCAAAAAAATGGAAGGGGAAATGGGAATGACAGACTGGCAAGCAACATACCTGGGAGCTAGGGAGGGAACACACACGGCTTTGTAACAGATTGAATGTGAAGGTTGGTCTTAGATTGTGCAACTACATCAGAGCTATCTTTAAACTAGTGATCTCAGGTTGGGAAATAGAGCTTGTAGAAGTAAAAATGGAAAATAGCTGGCCCTGAGAATTTTCACAGTAAGATCAGACAGAAAAGTCTAAACTTAGCAGCAGTGGTTTTTCTCTGTCTCTTTTGGTGCGTGTGGAAAGAAGCAGAGGGAGAAGAGGACATATAATTTGATGGCAAAGTTGACAGTTAAACCACGATATTCTCAAGACCGCAATTGTCATCAAGTATCAAATGCACTGTTAAAGCTGTTGCTTACAGAATGGGTGTTTATGCTTGTGTATAAGCTAAGGATGCCTTTAGTGCTTTTACAATCAATCTTTCGCTGCCTTCAAAAGGATTTTACAGCACCACTAGATGCCATAGTAATATTTAGTCATTGGGGGACCTTAGCCCACTAATTCTTCCTCTTCTCCTGTCATGTTCAGATGGAACCTCCTATGTTCCAGTTTGTGCCCATTGCCCCTTGCCCTGTTGCTGGGCAGCACTGAAAAAGAGTCTGGCTCATCCTCTTGACATCTTGATCAGCAGTGAGATCTTCTCTGAGTTCTTTCGTCTTTGCAGATGACACTAAAATGGCTGGGACTGTTGATCTGATTGAAGGTAGGAAGGATCTCCAAAGAGATCTGAACAGACTGGATCAATGTCTTGAGGTCAGTTGTATAAGATTTAATAAGGCCACGTGCCAGGTCCTGCACTTGGGTCACAACAACCCAGTGCAGCACTCCAGGCTTAGGGTATTGAGTTTGGAAAGTTGCCTGGCAGAAAAGGCAACATAGAGGTGTTGGTTGACAGCTGACTGAACATGAACCAGCAGTGTGCTCAGGTGGCCAAGAAGGCAAACACCATCCTGGCCTGGATCACCAATAGTGTGGCCAGCAGGAGCAGAGTGATCCTGCCCCTGTACTCAGCACTGGTGAAGCTACACCTTGAATACTGAGTTCAGTCGTGGGTCCTTCAGTACAAGGACATTGAGGTGTTGGAGTGTGTCCAGAGAAGAGCAACAAAGCTGGTGAAGTGCCTGGTCCTGTGAGGAGCATCTGAGGGAACTGGAGTTCTTTAGTCTAGAGAAGAGGATGCTGAGGGGAGACCTCATTGCTCGCTACAACTTCAGACTCCAGCAGAGAGAATACCAAGAGGCTCCCTAGATAGCTGATGCACATTCCTCCTCCCTTTGACATTTGAAAAAGAGGAGACAATGAATTTATTCTGACAAATAATAATAGCTTATTGTTTCCAAAGTATTTGAGACATCTGGATTAAGGACATGTAATGAAATCCCAGACAAGATTCCAGGAGAACTCGAATTTCTAGAAGACATGTGACTACAAAAACTCCCTTCCCATTCACTGCTAATTCTAAAATTGTTTTGTTGTGCTCAAGGCTGCTCCCCCACCAGTGAAAGTCTCACTAACAAAAACACTGCCTTACAGTCAGCTCTAGGGGTGCACTCCCTTCCAGGAGAAGCTGTAGGTTGGTTTTATACCCATCACCAACCACTTTATTCATCATGTGCCTCAACCCAGAGGGTCTATTAGATCAGAATTATAACAAGGAGAAATTTCTAACAGGAATTGCTATGGGAACAGACTACCCAAGGGACTGATCATTAGATGCAGCAAAGAATTTTCATAATTTTAAATGGTTATTGCGTAAACTGTGTGGTCAGAGTTTATGTTAACATTTTTTCAATTCAATTATTTCTAAACTTCACTGTTGCAAGACAGCAGTCAGGTCTGTGTATTGTTGAGTCTGCCCTCCACAGACTTGTACTAATTAGCCTGGTCAGTTGGCCTTACAGGAATGAGGGATGTTAGTGCTGTGATAGAGATCTGAGCTGAAAACTCCAGACGTGTCTGAACAAACACAGTTCAAAGCTAAGAGATCATCCATCCACCATGCAAGCCCCCTGAAAAGAGCACTCTGGTATTTGGAGGCATGTTCACATCATGCCTGAGGATTAATGGAGCTTTGAACGTTACCACGCAGCTCTGTTGTGGAGGCTGATTAGCAGCAGCTGAACAGTGAATGCTCTTTTCAGTAAAGGTTAATTACCAGCAACTGCTTCCTGCCCAAGGTAACTCTCAACGATGAGGAGATGAGTGTGCACCCAGCAGGCATCCCTGCTACCGGCACCACCTCTTCACTTCACAGAAATCATCTGCTTTCGTACAAACAGAACTCAGATGGTTTGTAGCCTGGAGAGCAGTCTGAGAGGGGATCTTATAATGCTAATCAATATCTAAAGAATATCTAAAGGCAGTCGAGAGGATGGAGACAGACTCTATTCATTGTTGCCCAGCAACAGGACAAGGGGCAATGGGCACAAACTGCAACACAGGAAACATGAGGAACATGGGGAAAAACTTCTTTCCTTCGAGGGTGATAGATCACTGGACCAGACTGACCAGAAAGATTGTGGAGTCTCTTTCTTGAGAGAGATTCGAAACTTGCCTGGACATGATTCTGTGCAACCTTTTCTAGGTGCCTCTGCTTGAGTAGGGTAGTTGTAGTAGATGATCTCCAAACGTCCCTTCCAACCCCTACCATGCTTGGATTCTGTGATTTTGGGCATGGCTGATGTGTTCTCCCCAAGTACTGAGCATAACTTTGGAGCCTATATCCTTGAGATATCTGAAACAGAAAAGGAATACATAGCACATTGCAGTGCTCTGTGGGAGGATAACAGGAACAGATATTTATATACAGAGGTGTTATGCACAGAATATAAATGCATGCATGAAATGCTGAACAGAAATGTTCTGTGTGTGGAGTTTACTTATCCACCATCCCTTGAGTTACACAGATTAGTCAAATGTTATTTTGTTTATTCCCCAATAATGCTTTATTCTTATGTTGAAAGAGGTAAACTTCAAAGACTTAATCATGCAGTTATCAGCATGAATATTAACAGCATCTGCCAGAATTTTTATAGTAGTTTAAAATTGCTGGGAAAAATATAATTCATCAATTAGTAATTCTAGTTAACTAAATTTCCATCACATCTGGTCACACTTGGTAGATTTAAAGGTAGACAGATATGCAAGTGACACTCAAATAATGTCTAAAATGCTGTGCATGTGGGTTCCCAGTTAGAGTAACCAGGGGAGTATAACTTGCAGCATAGCTTTCATTAATCCAATTCATCATTGAATATTTCAATTTTTAGTGAGTTACTCCTCTCTGTGAACAAGGCACTCCCAATTGCTTACTCTCTCGGGAAAGTGAGAGGTAAAAGAAAGGAAGAGAAAAATTTTAATATCGCCTTTATAAACATATATATTTATGTCTTAGAGATATAATCCTTGCATTATTCCACTGGAACCTCCTTTCCAAAGGTATTCAGGATTTATTCCACTTGTTGTGGTAGAACTGTGTAAATTCTAGATCAATACTGCACATGGTTGCTGCATATTTGACAGCAGGTTTAGCTGTAATAGTTCCTAGCAGTTACCTCCTTCACTTGCCAGCTGCATCCTACTTTCCAAGATTGTTCAAACTCTGGAAATTAAGTCAGCATTGTCTTTACCATTTTTTTATGGGACCAAGAAATGTTGGCATCACAGAATTTGTGAAGTTCCCCAGAGAAAACCAAGAGTGTATGTGTGGCAGAGTTCCACAAATAACACTACTTCTCCTTTCACCACTGCTGCTGTCATATTTATTCCTTATATGGTATTCATCAGCTTCAGTATATTCTGAATCTAGAGATTAGAGATTGTGCATTTGTAACTTCTGAAATTATGTATAAGGTATCACTATTCTTAGAAGGAACAGCTGAGGGAACTGGGGTTGTTTAGCCTGAAGAAAAGGACTTGGGAGAGACCTTCTTGCTCTCTACAACTACATGAAAAGAATGTTGTAGTGAGTTGGGGCTTGGTCTCTTCTCCCAAGAAGCAAGTGACAGGATGAGAAGAAATGGTCTCAAATTGCACCAGGGTTGTCAGGCCCTGGAACAGGCTGTCCAGGGAAGTGCTGGAGTCCCCATCCCTGAAGGGATTTGAAAGACATGGAGATGTGGTGCTGAGGGACGTGGTTTAATGGTGACCTGGCAGTGCTGGGTTAATGGTTGGAATTGATGATCTCAAAAGTGTCCTCCAAGCAAAGTTATTCCACAATTCTATGGAACCAGGAGCATACTGACTATGATACAAATGTTGATGAAACAACTTCTCAGGACACACAGAGGTGGGTTTATGGCAGTCAATTGTCTTAATCTTCTTCTCACAGATTCACTTTCAAGAATCTAATCACCACACTCAACTACATATTCCAACTCAATATTTTTTTTTTAAAGGCAAAATTAAAGTGGTCTTGATTCAGCACAGAAAAAAAGCCTTTGTTTTCACTCTGTGTCCTACCTTTCCTGTTTGATGCTTAAGAGGAGGGCTGGCAGGAAGAAAATCTTAGAAGAAGAAGAAATCTCACAGAAGATCCAATTCAAGTGAATAGGGATTCCAAAACTAGTGTAAGAGAGTGGCAGCAAGAGGCCAGTTGAGATGCTGAAGTGACTCAGGAGGATATTTCTTGGCAAATAGAATCTTAGTAACATACTTGATGCCTATTACTACAAATCTGTGTCAGGAAATGCATTATTTTATACTGAAATCTTGAGAAGAATCTGGCTGAGTGATCTAACAATCAAGACATTTCTGATATAAAAAGGTTGCAAAGAAAATGGCACAGTAGGACACCTTGAGTGTTTTCTTAGTGACAAACTGCCTCAACTGCTTTCAGTGAATTTAGGAGGTGCTACTGTACGCCGCTAAAGAAGCTGTGGTGGTCTGTTGGAGAAGTGGTACTATGAACTTTAAAAAAATGAGAGTATCTTTTGATGATGGGTGATGTCTCTCTGCATGCACCAAGATAGTAGGAAATAAGACCCAGAGGATTTCAGACACCCATTTTGATACAGGGCACGTTCTGTATGAGGACACTCTTCTCTCTGCGTTGTTAATTCCAGTAAGTGGTAGTGTCATGACTTGAGCTGCTGGAACCACTCCACTGGCTAAAATAAGATGTTAAAGACCTTGACAGCATTCCAATTGGGAAAGTGGTCTTGTGGATCCTTCTTTCAGCACATCACACTCAAAATTTTTTTTTTTTTTGTGAGTTTTGTTTTGTTTTTGACAAAACAAACAAATTGGTTTAGCAGTTACAGCAATTCATACTCCATAAGGGTATGAATTAGAGGTTTTAAATGCTGGGGCCAAAGCAAACAGAGCATACATTCAGAGACTGGAATATGCTTGTTATGCAAAATGGACTTTTTTGAAGGCTCTTTACTTTGGTAGATTAGTTTCAAAGCCATTGTTACAAGGAACATTATCAAAGAAAAAAAAAAAAGAAAGATAAATTTTATATGTCCTACTAATTTGCTTGTATTAGAAAATCACACTGAAAAATTAACAATTTTTTCATGGCTCTTTGCCACCCACAAGCAAAATCTGTTTCGCTCCTTGCTTTCTGATTTACTTTGAGGACAAAAAAGAGAGGTGCATTGATGACTGCAGCCCTCCCTCACCAACTAAATGTTGCCAGGCAAATTGTTATTTAGTATTCCATAGTCCTTACAAGAATCAGTGCCTTTACACAGTGGCACAAGTGTCACCACCTTGCTCTGTAAAACATACCGAAGGACATCTCAGCAGACAGAACTAGCCACACGTTCGTGGAACCCTGCCATTGAAAGAGTGACTCAGAGAATGTGGCTCCTGCAGGGCTGCTGATTATCTCAACAGGACAAGCTCCTACGGGAAACCGCATGAAATCAGATGTATTAATCTCAGCTTGAAACCAGGCAAAGATATCACAAATCTTGCACAGCCCTACCTCTGCTAGCGTAGGACAGAAGTCGTTATTGTAACAGATGCTGAAGATGAAGACTCACCACCATATACTAAGTTTCCATGAAGTTGGTAACAGTAGGATTTTTAAAACCATTATTACGACTACTAGCAAAAGAAAACCCATTCCTGTCACTGGAATTTCAGGTAGTCTAATGCAGAAACGTAAATAGACAAATGGATTACAATCCTAAATCACATCACCAAAAAGAATTATTATTGTAGTACTCTTTTTCAAACTCCTGGGGGAAAGGAAAAAAAAAAAAAAAAAAAAAAAGGGCAAACACAATTCAGAGATCTTTATGTCCGTGAAAATAGGCATAATTGCTCATTTGTATGCCAAGAATTCCAAAGGAAAACTGGAACATCGAACTGAGAACACAAATTTGTAACAGAAACTTTTACTGATGCTCCAAGAAAGTTGGTTTAGTTTTCTTTTCCAGTCTCTAAGTCCCCCTTATTCCCCTTCTCATCCCTTTGGGAGAGAGATGCACAGAGAGTATTGCTCACTCATTCAGTGGCCAGCCCAGCCCTAACCCTTGACAGTGCTATCATAGAATCATAGAATGCTTTAAGCTGGAAGGGACCTCAAAGATCATCCAGTTCCAACCCCTTGCCATAGGCAGGGACATCTCCCACTAGAACAATTCACTCAAGGCCTCATCCAACCTGGCCTTGAACACCTCCAGGGAGGGAGTAGCCACAACCTCCCTGGGCAACCCGTTCCAGTGTCTCACCACCCTCACTGTGAAGAACTTCCTCCTAACATCCAGTTTAAATCTCCCCTCCACCAGTTTAAACCCATTACCCCTCATCCAAGAACCTGATAAAACATATGAGAGAATAATGAGTGAATTAAAGCCTCACTAGGCAATATAAAAGTATTTCCAGAACTGCAGTTTCAACAGCTCCTTAACCATTATACAGCAAAGTGATGTTCTGAAACAATAGCTGTGAGATTAGAAATGGTGTAAGCATGGAATGGCCCTACTTAGTCTGGGAGGAAAGCAATTTTACATCTGTGATCATCAAACAAATGCAAGTCACAATACATTTTCAGTGTGAAAGCTTTATGTCAGCTATAGGTAGTTTCTATAGATACAATTTCTAGTTAAAAATAACCTTCTAACCTGGAACATGGAATGACATCAAGCCACTCTGGACACTCGCTGAATTAGACTTTCCCACTTGCAAACTGTGATTTTAATAAGTGTAACTGTAGCTAGAGGCAAAAAGGAAAGAGGGATGGAAAATCAAGTGATGTACAGAAACCATCCCCAGCAAGCAAGATCCTGTCTACCAGCCACTGTCTTGGAGTCATCTTTCCCTCAGCAAATGGTTCTTCTCTTCCTGCAGCCATACCCACACCCCCTGCCTTGACTCACAGGCGTTAGGTTGTGCGGTTGAGGTTGCTGGAAAGGCTGCTCCACAAAGCCACAGCAGAGCCTGAAGTTGTGCTACCCATCAGACATCCTGGCTGGCTGCCTCCCCCACTAACGTGTCTCCATCCACTCGTGACAGCACTTCTGTCAATTTCCTTTTCACACTCAACAATTATTTCAGTTCACCATAGGAGTCCAGTGCCATACAGACCGGCACAGATCTCTGGACTGCAGAGCAGACGTCATTAACAGATTTAATCCTTTTTTTCTTCCTTGGCCATGAATTTCTTCTACCCAGAGCTCCAGCCTGCAGTTTGGGCAATCGTTTAGTCTGGGCACAGCTGTGTTGCCCTTCTTGTCAAAGCTTAATTACAGTTTCCATCATTCTATCACTTTTAGTACATAGCCAGACACTGGATGCTGGACTCTTACTGCCCTGGACCAGGAACTGGTCTAACAGATTTCCTGAGCTGGATGCAAACATGTCAGGGCCCCTCATTTTTCTGCTGCTGTTGCTGCCACAGAGATTTGCATTTTGCTACATACATTTTGAAATGTTTTTCACTTTTGCTGTGTGCCAAAATACAGTCCTGGGCAGAGGGAGGAAATCAATAGTCTAGCTGAGGACAGGCATTTGCACTGGCATTCACTTTTAGCAATAGGAGTTTTAAAGACTGAATCAGGCATGGTGGGGGTTGAAAGGGACCTCTGGGGATCATTGAGTCCAACCCTGCTGTTAAAGCAGGGTCACCAGAGCAGGTTGCCCAGGGTAACAATGTCTAGGTGGGTTTGGAATCTCTCCAGAGAAGAAGACTCCACAAACGCTCTGGGCAGCCTGCTCCAGTGCTCTGGCACCCTCAAAGGAAAGAAGGCTTTCCTTACATTTAGATGAAACTTCCTGTGTTCCAGCTTGTTCCTTTTGTCCCCTGTCCTGTTGCTGGGCGCTACTGGGAAGAGTCTGGCCTTATCCTTTCACACCCTTTAATGCTACTTGAACAGAGTCTCCTCTCAGTCTGAAATAGAAAGATTTCACTGTAACTGCACAGAATAAATTAAAGCTGTTTCAGCCTGACCATTGGACCTTTTAATTTAGGTTCTCTCGCTCCATAGCAGATGCTAGAAGAGTGGTCAGCCCTTCTGGGTATACAGCCCTATGCAGTTTGGAGGAGGGGAGGGAGGATCCTGCTCTCCTGGGCTGTAAGATCTAAATCAGGAGAGATGTGTTCTCATCCTCTCACACCATGGTAAGGTGAAGCACATTACTGCTTTTTTCCTTGACAGCTAAGGTAGATACAGAGCGTATTTGTGAGTAAAACCACCTCAGGGAAGAATTTGTTCTTCATCTAACAATATCCTGAATGGTTCTCAGAAAAGCAGCACAAACCAGAGCATTTCCAATAAATGATACTAAGTAATTCCAGTGAATGACCCATGGAGGACAAGCCACTTAGTCCAGTTCAGACTGGTCCTGAAATTAATTGCTCAGCCAAGGTTGCTGGACAAACACCATTTAAAGTTAAGTCGATTGGCCTTTTTAATTCGGTTGAGAAAGGACACAAACCCAATTCTGAGATCAGCACTGCTGTGGATACCAAGTACCCTGAGGTGGCTGTTTTGTCAGCACAGCAATCAGCTTCTCGAGTGACCAGACATTTCAATAAGGAAGCATTGCCATAACTACTTGTTTGTGTTGATGCTAAGACAGCAAACACACAATGCACCACACAGCAACTCCACGGCCCTGCCTTGCCTGTGTCTCAGGCTATCTCAAGGCTTTAAGAGTTTCTGTAGATGTTCATCTGGGTTTGGCTACACAGCTCAAACAGAACCTGCCAGTGGAATAAATCAAGTTTTCTAAGGAGCATACTTGGTTTATGTTGTGTATACAATTCTCCTCCACAGACCATTTTAACTGCAGTTCTAGGCCTATCCTGGGCTTAATTCCCAAACACTAAAGAAATGGGATGACATTTCCAGCATGTTTGCAGTAAAAATTAACAACTAAAAACAAAAAAAGCAAACAATGGCAATTTCTTTACCAGTTATTCCTCCTCTAAGCCAGCTGCAAATTACAATTAATAAACACTTCTTTTAGCTTTCCATGAGCTGTTTCTGAGCACTGACTTGCATTACAGATTCTAAACATAGCTGCTACCACAAACCTTCCTCTCCTAATAACATAATCACATTGCTTTCACAAGACAAACCACGTCCCCAAATATCACAGGCAAAGACAAGCACAAGCTTCTCATATGCATCACAGCTGCTGATCAGAAGAGCAGGATATCTGTCCCTATCAAAACTACCACTTCTCAAAACACATCAGTGTGTCAACTGCCTGCTTAGCTGATATACATGGGGTGCTCCTTAGCTGATAGAGCTGTCCTTGGATGTGTGTGCCATCTACTCACACTCCACGGGCAGTGACCTCAAAGTCTTCACACCAGAATGAAGTAGCATGTTTGTAACTGCCTGTTCTCTGGACTGACAGGACTGTGACTGGGCTGCTTTTAGCTGTGATCCATGTCAGGCAGTTTCATGCACATCACAGGAGGGCTAAAAAAGACTTCAAGAACAAATGCTACACATACAGATCAGTCAGCAAGTTCATATCCAAATAAAAGGCCACTGAAGACTAAAATCAATTAGGAAGTTGTGTAATTTAATTTCTTTATATTAACATTCGTTGTTTGGGAGACTGTTTCTGGGTATCTATTTACTTTCTCGCACCCAGCCCGAGATCAGTTTTCCCAAGTTAGAAAAGCTTCCTGTTCACTGAAACATGAATTAAGAGAAAGATATTTTAAATTAAAAAGAATCAATACCTTGAAGACAGGCACTTAGATTCTTCTCTGCACTCCTGAATCATAAACCTAATTGACAGATATTGTCTTTAATACTTACTTAATGTGACACCTAGAGAAATACAGATATGGTTTGTCCCTCAGTCTTGCAGGCAGGAAAATCCTGATCTTAAAGTTTGAACCCAAAGTTCAAGAAAATCTTATGCAACGTTTCCTTGAGTTACCTGAAGAAATAAGCTATGAACTGCATGAATGGTCCTGGCAGCTGTGTGTCAGAGGGGAATCATGCAGCCCCTGGTACACAAGACACCAGCTTTCACTGCTTGAGAGAGCACATCAGTTTGGAGAACAGCAATCTGATTTGGAGCACTGTCCTGCACTGTAGCTCACAGATAAGCTGGAAATTCACCAGCCAATGACAGGTATTTAGTCAAAACCAGAAATCTGTTAAAAAAAAACCATTTGCCTTATGTGTAGCCACACATTCACTCCTCAGGTTGTGCTGCGTGACTCTCCTTGCTGTTCTCTGACCATAAAACAGCACCACGGAGGGGATCATGAACTCAAGCTCACTTGGCACTGAGGATACCTTTCTTCAGCATGCCAGCATTTAGGTGTGACACAAGTAATGCTCATGCTGTACGTTGTCCCAGGCTGCCCGTGCTGCTGTGGCCTTCATGCTGTGTTGCTTTAATGGTGGTCATCAGCTTATGTATGGAGCTGCATCAGTGCACTGCCGGATGTGAGCGCTTTGTGCTGTCAGCCTTTCCTCCTCATGTCACATGTCTAAAGGTCTTCTTAAACCTTACCTGAGCTCTAGTCCTATGCCACAGCCTCAGGGCTTCAGTGACCATGTGCTTCAGTGACCATCACAGAATGGTTTGGACTGGCAAGGACCTTTAGCGGTCATCTAGTTGCATTCAGCATGCACCTCTTCGGCCAGATCAGGTGGGTGAGACCCATGAATCTTGACCTTGAGTGTCTCCAGGGATGGGGCTTCCACCACGACTCCGGGCAACCTGTTCAGGTGGCAGTACAGCCACAGAAAGGACTGTACAGTTGCCTATCCTGAGGGCTGTAAATGTCATGCTCGGTGGCCTGGTGACGGGGTACTCTAAGGGGCCTTGAGGCAGTGCGGTGGAGCCCACACACCACACCACACACCACACCACACACCCCACACACACACCACAGCACACACCCCACACACCACACCACACACCACCCCACACCCCCCACACACACACCACACCACACACCACACCACACACACC
>VWZI01014740.1:193321-240753 GCA_013396835.1 Psilopogon haemacephalus
AGCGGGGCGGAGCTATCCGCCAGGGGGCGGCAGAGCAGGGCGGGACTAACCGCTTGGGGCGGGCCCATGGGGATGAGTGACAGGGGACGGGGCCAACCGCCTGTGGGCGGGGAGCGCAGGGGAGCGGCTGGGGCTCTTCGGCGGTGGGATGGAAACGTCCAGAGAGACCTCCCCTGCCTTTAGGGCACGTGTTGGGACAAGGGGAGAGCCGCATGCAGGGTGAAGGAGGCACAGGGCACAAGGACCCTTCAGAGGTGGGGTGTGCCATTTTAATCTCTTCCCCATTGCGGTACTAATTAACACTGAGCGCTTTTAAGTTTGCCCGAAGTTTATCACCAGCCTGCACTGCGGTGTGAAGCGTAGCTTGCCTCCAGGCACCTCTCCATGATGCTAAGCAGATGCTGTCATCCCCGCAACTTGTACAGTGTGGCCAGGACTCAAGCCGAGGTGACATTTGGGATTACTGAGTGTTTCTGAAGCTGTTCACCGAGGAGCGGTGGCAGAGAGCTGCTGTGTTCTGCCTTGCTGCACTTCTGTTTTTCGGACAGCAAGTCTCATCAGGATTTGCCTGTCTGACACATTTGTATTTATGTACTTCTGCTTTTCAAAACAAGCAGCTGAATCACAGAGTGGTCTGCTTTGTAAGGGATGTTAAAGACCATCTAGTTCAAACTGCCCTTGTCGTGGGCAGGGACACCTTCCATTACACCAGGGTGCACAAAGCCTTGCCCAGCCTGGCCTTGAACATCTCCAGGGAGTGGGCATTGACAACCTCCCTGGACAACCTGTTCCAGTGGTTCACCACGCTCAGTATGAAGAATTTCTTCCTAATATCCAGTCCAAATCTACCCTCTTCCAGTTTAAATCCATTCGTCCTTTTCCTGTTACTGCAGGCCCTTGTAAAAAGTCCCTCTGCAGCATTCTAATAGGCCCCTTCAGGTAAGGGAAGGCACAAGAGACTCTCACCTGGCTTAAGCCGGGCTCACGGGATCCACCGTCTTGGAGCCCTCATCCCTTCGCTGGTCTCTGCCCACATTTTCTCTTACCCTCCCTTCCAATACTGGGTTCAGTTTTGCACCTCTCCCTTGTAAGAAAGACTGTGAGGTTCTGGAGCAGGTCCAGAGAACGGCAATGAAACTGGTGAAGGGTCTGTAGAGCAGGTTGTTATGAGGGGTGGCTGAGGCATCTAGGGCTGTTTAGTTTGAAGAAGGCTGAGGGCAGACCTCCTTGCTTTCTAGAATCGCCTGAAAGGAGGCTGTAATGAGGTGCGGGTCAGTCTCCTCTCCCAAGTCACAAGCGATAGGATGAGAGGAAACGGCCTAAAGTTGCACTAGAGGATGTTTAGGTTGGATATTAGGAGAAACTTCTTCAATAAAAGGGTCCTCAGACACTAGAACAGGCTCCCCAGTGGAATCCCCATGCCTGGAGACGTTTAGAAAACGCAGAGATGTGATGCTGAGCGGCACGGTTTAGCACCAGTCTCGGTAGAGCTGGAGAACGGTTGAACTCGATGATCGTAATGACAACAAAAGCTCGTTACCTGCCGCGCCATGGAAGCCGTGCCCCTCCGGCTCGGTTACCTGAAGGCAACCCAGCGGCCTCCCGGCCCGTGACGTGAGCGCCCGGTGCTTCCCGCCGCCCCGGAGGCGTGGCTGGGCAGCCCTGGGAGGGCGGGGGCCGACCCCGCGCATGCGCCCGGCAACGGCGGCAGCCGGACCCGTTGCGAGCGTATGAGCGCACTCGCGGCTCCCGGGCGGTCGGGAGCTCGCCGGCCTCCGGACAGGCTCAGCCTTTGGCCTCCGCCACCGCCATGTCCGCTATCATCGAGCAGGAGTTCCAGGAGATCGATGCCACTAACGACTGGCAGGCACGTTATCTGGTGAGTGAAAGGAGTCGCTCCGGCTTTTGCCCGGCAAAGAGGGACGACTCAGTGAGCCGGCGGCGGCCGTTGCCGGTCCGTACCGCCCGTGGCCGGGCTGTGCCGCCTCGGCGGGGAGCGGAAGTGGCTGGGCCAGGGCTGGTTTTCAGGTGCAGGCACGGCGAAACTGCGGCCAAGGCGCTGCGCATGCTCCCGGAGAGCGGAGGCGGCCGGTTAGCCCCGGCAGCGGCGCACTGCGCATGCGTGGCGCGGCGGGCTGTGGCCCTGCGCCTGCGCGCAGCCCGGCGGAAGGCTCCCCGCGGCTTACTGCGCATGCGTCCAGCTGGCCGCCGCTTAGCCGGCTGCTGGCGGCCGTGCGCGGGGTGCTCAAGCGGAGCGCTGCTCCGCCGCTCCGGAGCCGCTCCCTCAGCTGCCTTCCTGCCTCGGCGGTTACCGCTGCCCGCAGCAGGCCTGCACGCTGGTCCTTTAGGCGCTACCACCCGCGTTTCGCTAGGAACAGCGAGACTGCCGACTTCTAACAATAGCCTTTGAGTCCGCTGCTTCCATAGTTTTTACGCGTCGTGTATAAGCTTATAATAACAGAGCAGTTACCTATATCTACAGCGTTATTCGAACGGGGCGAAACAACCCAAAATGCCTCTTCTCTCACTCGTTTTTCCTCTGTGCGTTTCGAATACGTTGTCTCTAGATGTGTTGAGCTGGTTTAGTTGAAGATGTCCCTGCTGACTGCCGGAAGGTTGCACTAGATGACCTTTAAAGGTCCCTTCCAGCCCAAAACATTCTGTGTGTTAGAGAACTGAACTGTGGCTTGCATTTGACAAGGACCAGCAGAGATAAACTGCCGGGATAAGGAAACAAAACTTTAACGGGGAAAATCCTGTAACTGGCATTTTTTCTTAGGGTAGGGAAATACACACACACATTATGTCTGGTGCATCCAAACTGAACAATTAGCTCCCCTAAGGCCTTTTAGTATCCTTTAGATGTTGTTGAACTACACCTTCCTCAGTGTCTGAAGTGGGCTCCAGGATAGCTGGAGATGGAATTTTTTTTTTTTGGTTGTTTTAATAAAAAGCATGGAGTGAGAGGAGAAAGGGGAATGGCTTCAAGCTGGGAGAAGCTAGATTTAGATTAGACATTAGGAAGAAATTCTTTGCCATGAGAGTGATGAGGCAATGGAACAGGTTGCCCAGAGACAAGGAGGCTTCGAGCCTGTAAGTGTTGAAAGCCAGGTTGGATGGGACCTTGAGCAACCTGGTCCCTGCCCGTAGCACAGGGTGGTGAAAGCAGATCATCTGTAAGGTCACTACCAACCCAAAATGGTTTATGAACTGAAGAGAAAATTTATATATTAAGCTCCACTGAGCTCTGTTTGCAGATTTCCTGGTTTTATTACAGCTATGCTGTAAAATGATTGGTTTTTTGTGGTTTGTTTTTTTTTTTTTAATAAAGATTTTGGTGCTAGATTTGTATTTTGTGAAAAATTCAGGGTTTTTTTCACGGTACTTAAGGCATTTGTGTTACAAGAAGAATACTGATGTGCTTAAAAAGATAAACATGACAGAGCTGAATAAGAAACACATAGTTGACTCAAGAATTTTAAGTTCCTCTGAAGAAAGCATTGCTTATTGTGGTTTTGGTTTTTGTTTTTTTTTTTTTTTCTGAGGATGAATTTTGTGTCTTTGCCTTTCAGTTCCATTAATTTGCCAAGAGTTGTGGTAAAGTCCTGTGAAGCTTGGAATATTTATGCTGTCTCCCAGAGCTCCTATCTGATTTGAATTGATGATTGAATAAATAAAACGTTTTGGACTTTTTAATTTAAAAATTTTCTTCCAGTGCAAGTTTTTCTTGTAGAATATGCCTTAATTTACATCTGGCACCTGCTTTGTTTCTTCAGTCGATGGCTGGATCATGTGTGGGAAAGCTGATTGTAGGAGCAGTCATTAGGATGAGGTTTGTTAGCAAGCCTCCCCACACCTCCATCACTGCAGGAGTGTTTCTAGCTGTTGCAGTGTTTCTTGACCAAATTGCAGGTCTGTTTCTGTGCACAGAGGCTGCTTTTCAAAACAGAGTTTGTTGCACCTTGTAACACACAACCTGCATTTCATGGGAGTTTAGTAGTGAATGCCTGCTGGGTGCATTTATTCAACATGCATGTGGTTGGTCCCAGAGCTTGTAAGCCATATAAACTAGAGGAGGCAAGTTCCGTGGTGCTTTATCAAAATAAACCCCACAATTGTCTAATAAATCAAGGGGGCTTTATACAAATGTGTAGAACCTTGGTGCTTGATAGTTGCTGCCTCACATTGCAGTTTAGGATCTGAACAGGTTGGGACTGCACTGAAGTAATGTCAGACACCAGGTGCTTAAAAATAGAGCTACCTTATGTGTGTTAGATTTCTACTTAAATCCCCTGTGGTTGTGTTCACTGCCTGGGAGTATATAGAGTAGAAATTCTGCAAAGACAAAATATGGTGGAAGCATAGAGAAGGTCAGAGAATGCTTAGTTGTAAATGTGCTTTAGGATGTAATGCTCACATGTAGCAGCATCATCTGAAAACAGAAGGAGAATTTGGATAAAAATATTGTTAATTCTCTACCTTGCACCTTATTTTCTGAGGTGGCATCATCACAGAGAAGTGAAAGGATAGTTCAGTTCATTGAAGGTTGCTTATCAGTTACACTTCAGTTATGTTTTCAGTTGTCTACATGAAGAAATCTGTATATCTGGGGGACGCTGTGGAAAAATACACTGGCAGGGGAAAAAAAAAAAGTAACAAAACTGAACATTCAGAGTATGTGTCCAGAATGCCCTGAAACAGTGTGTAAATGTTTGAATATTTCCCATGTGCAGATTATCAAAAGGCTTCTGTTAATGCAGAATTTCGATTTCAACATTACCAGTCTAGAATTGTTCCTTCATACTGGGTCACGTTTAACTACAGCTACACAGCTTGAGCCATCAAACCATCAAGAATAATCTTGTGGCTGTTAACAGCAGCCATAAAATCATGACATAGTTCAGTTACCTTTGTGGGGATTTGCGCTGCCAGTCGGAGCAGTTTTGCCTGTCTGAGTCTCTTATTACTGTGGCAGATAACATAAAATCTGAAGTAAACTTCAAGCACAATAAGCAGCTGGGATTTTTCCCCCTTTATTCCTGCACCATCAGTTGCTTGGCAACTTCTCAGTTGCGAGTGAGAGAGACATCTTCTGAGTGAAAACAAAACTTAGGTGTAGTAAAGATTGGCTTTAAAATGTTAATTATTAATGAACTTGACAGTCTTACAATGGGCTGTGCAGAACACTAACCTGGATGAACTTACTGGCCAGAAATAAATTGTTGTTGGCTTTTTTTTTGTTTTTTTTGTCTTTCAAAGGAAATTCGACATAAATCCAGTGACTACCCTCACAGAGTTGCAAAATACCCAGAAAACAGAAATCGGAACAGATACAGAGACGTTAGTCCCTGTGAGTATCTTTTTTTGTCGTGACTGCAGTAAACTCTCTAGACTTTTTACTGAGTTTATGAAGTCTAGGTGTAAGTTATGGTTGTTGTAGATTGTTTTGGGTTTTGTTCTGTTGGTGTGTACCCTATGATAAGTGTGGGGTTTTATAACAAATGTGTGTGAGCACAAGGAAGAAAAGTCTCGACTGTGCTGAGTGATGAATGAGAGATGTTTGCAAATCGTAGTTATTAGTATATAGGTGAAAGTTTGTGAGCTGCAGAGTTATATTTTAAAGATTTTTTTTTTTCCATAAGGAAATGACTTGTTTAATATTGCTTTATCTGCCATAAAAACACCCTCAACATCTGCTGAGCAAAGTAAGTTAATGAGTCTTGACTAACATAAAGAGTTTGCCTTTGGGCTAGGTGACTGCACAATTACAAGATTTGTGGATAAATGCCACTCAGTTTCTGCCATTGCTTTAAAAAATACTTGAGATTTTGTCATTTTTCTTCTGTTTGTAAGAAGGTTTGCATGAAGTTTCCTTTCATTCTCCCCACGCAAGTAGGTAAAGCATGGAGTACTTTTATTTTACTAACTGCCATAAAGTGAGATTTTTGACATAATGACTTATTTATCCCATGAAGACAGATTTTTTTTTTTTTTAAACCAGCTTTTTTTGCTACTGATGTGCTGCAGGCTTTCTTTCAACAGCATGTACTTCAGAAATTATGATTAAAAAATCTTTGCAAAAAGATGTTAGTGGAATATTACCAATATGGAGTTAGAGCTGTGGAAAGCCATCAGAAATCAATTTCAGAGGGACTAGATAACAAAAAAAAGATAATTTTTACTACAAAATATTGAGATTGGATCAGGATGTTTGTCTGCTCTTTAGTTATGGTATGTTTCCCAGAGCACTAGAAGCTGGACCTGGAATTTTTGAAGGGTTGCTGGTGTAGTGGGGCTTTGTGTTTGAGAGCTCACTCTGCCTACCTATTGTAGGATTTGGAGAAGTGCAGGACTCCCTTGTTTCCAGTTGAAAGTTGTGGTAACAGCATGCGCATAGCACTTCTCAAAATGCCATGGAAAAGGTCTTGGGTTGAGTCACGCTGGTCACAAGCCACGCTGCTGTCTGCTGGGTGGGTGGTTGGCTGCTGTCAGAACTTGCCCAGGGTAGCCTAAGGCAAAGGAAAGGCCTTGCCCAAAGGGATTTAGCTTGGCTTAATTCTGAATCTGATGAAGCTGAGCTTCTGACTTCAACCCCACAGCCTCTCTGCTGTGACTGTGTGCCATTGCCCAGTGTGGTCTGTGTGAGTGCTACAGCTCAGTGGTACCTCACCTTAGCCAAGGCTTGCTGACTTCTGCTCTGTGCTTGGCCTCTGCAGGACCTTCACTGGTCTGTATAGTCCCAGGTTTACTGTCCTATTGCAGCACAGCTATAGCATCTTACTGGTCGTAAAGTAGATCATGTTTTATTCACTTTCTATTTCATATCTAAATTGGGATGAGAAATGTAAGAAGAGAAGTTAGGAAATTGGATTTGAACCACTGAGACCCAGGTTCTATTCCTGGATCTAATATCCTGCACAGAAGCTATATTTGTGCATTTACTGCTTCTCTCATCCATGGGTTTAATTTTTTTAGGCACTGCTGCAGAGAGAGTGGCAACTTTTCTTCGGTGTATTTGTGGGTTTTCTTTCTTTGTAAGATATAAAAGAGTGTTTCTCAAATTAAAAAAAAAAAAACAAACACATTGTGAAAAGAAACAAAAAGCAAACCCTAAGACGTTATGTTATTTAAGTAGCATCTAATAACGCTTGCAACAGTATCACATAGAGATGTGCTTTGTATTCATCTCCTGTAGCTGTTTTGGAGATCAAAATGTTCCTTAATCATTGCGTGCCTTTTACAGTGGTGAAGAGCACCATCCACTTAGTCATAGCAAAGCTTGTTTCTGAACTGCTTGTTTAGCCAGGAGGAAATTAATTGTGTGATTGTATTAATCCCTGGACTCTGTGCAAGAGCAGAGAGGCAGTTAGGTAATATCTAGTCTTGACGTTGTGGCTGGGCTCAGGAGAGAGTTAGAGTCATTGCATGCTGGTTGAATTGAAGTGTAACATGAAGACTGAGCTAGGATGGTGAACTTAGAGGCATATCTTGGGTTTTTGGCATATATGGAATAAGGAAGGTTTGAATTGGGCCAGCAAGACAGCCTGTAGAACTGGGCACTAAGAGCAAGGCTGAATGAGGAAAATGGTAAAACGTAATCTGAACCAATTCCTGCTGATCTTTACATCTGCGTTTTCAAGTGACTTGTAGTTGTTTATGTAACAATGGTGAGAGTTGAAAGAAGAAGGAGACGGAAGGGAATATATGATAAATAACACCCCAAGAGACCAGTGCCTAAATTTCAAAGCTTCTGGAGTGGTGTGCAGTGACAGTGAAAGGGACAACAGACACAAGCTTAGAACACAGGAAGTTCAACCTAAATATAAGGAAAAACTTCATTAAGGGTGGCTGAGCACTGAAACAGTCTGCTCAGAAAGGTTGTAGAGCCACCTTCTCTGGAGAGATTTCACTCACCTGGACATTGTGATCCTGGTCATCCTGCTATGGGTCACCTTGCTTTAGCAGAGGGCTTGGACTAGATGATCCCCAGAAACCTCTTCCAACTCCTACCAGTCTGTGGTTCTGTGTATGAAAAGCTGTGCAGTTTAGTCACTGTGGAGGACACATCTAACCACAGCACAGGCAGGCAAGGAGCTGGCCTTGCAGAAATAAATGCAAGCCAAGTCAGTCTTACAGATTCTTAACATCTTGGTCCTTCACTTTGCACATGTACTGCTCTTTGACAGTGTTTAAATGGAAAGCAGTCTTTGCTAGCAATACAAAAAACCTCTGATGGTCAAAGGCCTTCAGAACTACGGTTACACTTTTAATCTAGCTACTCAAACATGTTGTAAGACGTAACTTGATGAAAATGTTTTACACCTTCATAGCAGTGAAAAAATGATTTGTTTATCTAGTCAGTGGCCAAGCCAGTCTGAAGTCTGAGGTGCTGTGTTGGCAAGAGGAAATGAAGAGATGGTCTCAATTACAAATGTAGGGAAAAGATGCTTTGGGTTGTCTTGCCCCATTTCAACCATCATGCAGTTACACTGAAATCAATTTTTGTCCATTCCATACATTTTAAAGTGAAAGCTGATTTCTGTTAGCTGGGAAGGGTGAACAGTCTTCGCCCACGGCACATTGTCTCTGGTTTCATAAATATTTTTGTTACTGTCCAATTTTGTTGGCTCAAGAGCTATGGTGTGTGTATAAGTTTGGTTGGGTAAAAGCCCCTCGAGAGTCTCTGCCCAGCCAAAAAAAATAGTAGTTTGGTATTAGTCTAGCATAGGGAGAGGATTATTTTGACTGTGTAGTGCTATAGAAACAGGAAGTTAATCTGAAATAGGTTTGGTTTGACAGCCAGTCATTTCCTGACAGATGAAACCATTTCTCAGAAAACATTAAGAGAGGAAAATAACTTGAGAGGTTATTAGATGTTATTGATGACTTGAATGAAACTCTAAGATTTCTGTTCTTCTAAATCTTGCACCTGGTTGGTATCAGAGGATTATATCCCAGATTGACCATAAACACCTTTAGACATCTGCCTACTGTGCTCCCAGACTTAGAGGCAAAACTGGCAGGATTTTGATTTTCCCCTTTTGGAGGGTAGTTGGGAGTTTACAGTTTCCATTGTTATGTGATGTGTAGCCCAACAGCTCAAGAGTTTTGCCTCATAGATGCTGCTGCTGTTTTCTCTTGTGATTCTCCCTTTCTGTGGCTATTGGTGTGTTTTGTGTTGGACCTTTTGAACCATTGGGTTATGGAGTCTATACCAGGGAGAGGGGAAGATGGAGAGTGAAAACCCCTCTTTGAGAGTGGCAGGGCACTGGAGCAGTCTGCTCAGAAAGGTTGTAGAGCCACCTCCTCTGGAGAGATTTAATTCTTGACTTTCCCAGTGCTACAGGGAATAGAGTTGGAGCTGACGTGGATGGTTTTGCAGACCGTGCTGATTAATGACCATTGCAAAAAATGTTTCCTTTCTGTCCTGTGTTTCGAGCGTGTGTGCTGAGAACAGGGAGATGTTCTGTCCAAAGTAAGCCTACAGCACTTCTTGTTGTCTGTATTAGAAGCTGACATCGATCATTTCTATGATGTTACCTAATGGTTCTCTAAAACATCTTGTTACCAGAAATATAAACTCAACATACTGCTTTTAGAGATCCTTCTTTCTTTGCAGTTGAGGAAGAGGGGAATTTTACAGCATGTACTGATCTAAACTTTATTGCATCTTCAGTTTTTTGTTTTTTTTTTTTTCACAGTCCTGCTTGAAAGTGTGAGGCTCCTTTGCAGCATTTACATATTTCAGTGCAAACAGCTCTCACTGAGGAGCTCACCTCTGGTTGATAGGATGGCATTCGTTGTGTACAGCCAGTGACAGCGTGGGGAAATATCACTTCGTCTTTCCTTGGCCCTAGGCTACTTTTGAAGCTTGTGCAGCGAGTCTAGTGACAGGGTATTGTAATTTGAATAATTTAGCAGCTCGACCGAGATTAGTGAACTGAAAGGGATTTGCTGGGAGGCGGGAAAGGGTCAGGCCAGGTCACTGGCATGGCTGATGGCTACATGTTTTATTTATGACTTTCTTTAATCCACTAAGTAGCATATCACCCTCCTTTGTTGTTAACAGCTCTGTATCTGGGGAGCCCCAGACATCTGTTGGATAGAAAAAATTTCAGTTCTGCAACGGTTTCTCTTCTAGAAACTCTGTTGTCTGCAAATAAAAACCTTTCCTTAACCGACTGCAAGAACTGGGTGATGTAAAATGCCAAACGTTATGCATCTCAGCTGTAGCTTGTATGTCGTTTCCTTTTTAGCAGGGAGTGGGCAAATGGATGTGTAATGTGAAGTCTTGACCTTATTTGAGATGGGAGGAGTGTTGGCAGTGGTATCAGTGGGACAGGGCTTAGCTTCAAGTGGGTACTGAGAGCTTGCTTATCTCGGATGAGGTTGTTCTGGGAGTAGTTTTCTTGGTGCAGGAGCCAGAATGAGAAACGTTTTTCAGGTTTCCACTTCCTTTTTGGGCTGCTCAGTTGGTTGAAATAGGGAAATTGGCACTTCAGAAAGGGAGTACGATACATTAGCTGTTGTGGGCATGGCAACGTTTAAGATAAGTCTTTAGGATGAGATTTCAGATGAGATTTATATGAATGATAAAGCCTAAGTACTCCGTAACTGGAAATGGTTTACATAGGGGAGATCTGTTAGAGCCGACTCGCTGTCGAAAGTTGGCTTGCTTCATTTAATTGAGAAGAGCAAGCCAGGGCTTGAATGAGGTTTCTAGGTCATTGTGTCCTTTAGGAACATTTTCCCTTGAAAGAAGGGAAATCAATACGTTGGAGTGGCCTGCTTTGTCCTGCGGAGCCTGTGCCAGTGCGTTTCTAGGATCAGCTCTGCTTTAGTCGGGGTGGTGGAGGGAGGCTGAGAATTAGTGGTTAAAGAGGCTTCTAGGAAAAAAAAAAACCAAACCAAAACGGAACGGTGACATTTTCTTTGTCGTGTTTACAAAGCAGAATTTATGAGAGGGGGAAAAAATGAGGCTTGAAAGCATGTGTAAGGATGACAGTAGGAAACCTCCTGAGGTCCCTGGCAGTTATCTGCTGCTGGCTGCAGTGCAGCAGCTGCCGCTGGGTGATGAAACTGTTAACAGCTCAGACTGACGTCACCTTTCCGAGAACACCAGCACCGGTATGTGTGATTTACTATAACAAGAGCTTAAGTTTTTCCTGTTGGCAAATGGCATGTAATATTTACAAAGGTCTTGGTTGGTCTCCAGTAGAAACATTTCAGATAGAGTGATACGTGAAAGGAAAAAGTAACGCTTTCCTATCCAGGCAAAAGAGCGCAGGGAGGGAAATTTTATTTTAAAAGGCACATCTGTCTTCATTTTGCTGTCTCTGGGCTCGATAAGGTTTTTGCTCTTCGTACAGATGTGTGATGAATTGTTTCAAGACTCCTGAAAGTCAAGAATGCATTGCCTTACAGCTGGAATGTTAGTGAAAACAGACTAAACCAGGAACTTTCTCATACTTCTCTATTAAAAATAGGATTTGGGCATATTTCTGTTCTCTGCGCGCTTAGATGTGGCTGCATGTAAAGGAGCAGGATAGCTACCCCAAATCTCAGTCCTTCAGAAAAGCAGACCAAAAAAAAGCCATTTACTGTTGATTTATGTCCTTGAATTCAGCAAGATCCTCTTTGATAGTGGCCAGTAGATAAAGGAGAGGGTATAAGAGCAGGTCAAATGTACTTTTCTCAGGTCTCCAAACATATGGAAAGTGTTTATAAAAATCATAGGAGCAGCTCATAAAACAAAGGCTCAACTCAGTAACTATTTTTTGGTTCCCATCAGCTTCTTGGCTTTCTGGGGTCATATTAATGGACTTCTTGGATAAGCCTTGAGCTGTATAGACTGGCTGTGATACAGGGACTTAATCAGATTAATGTGATACTTGGTGGATGCTCATGCCAATACTCAGGGATTCTGTGCATTTCCTAAGGGGTTTGTGAGAAGGAAGTTAGCCTTTTGGTGCGGGGATGGGAGAGAGAGAGAGAAGTGGGCTGACATTTTCACAGCAGCTGTGCCAGCAGTCTGCACCCAAAATGGGTTCTGTGGGTTGAACCAGATGGACATAGGTTAAAAACTCTCAGTTCTGTCACTTTCTTTATGAAGTCTTTTCCAGAAATGTGCTGAAGCCTCTTAAAGTCTGCTGTTGATTTATTCTCCTCATAAACAGTCTGTCTAGGCTGTTGTGAGCTTCAAGGGCCTTGCAGTCAGTTGGATCTCATTTCCTGGCGTGCAGTTGTGTACAAATTTTAAGCAAAAAATGCTGTTTATTTAATACAGTTCTAATGCATGACTGAGGGATTACTTACTGTGAACAAATCTGATTACCTAAATGTCTTTTACAGGGTGGAAAATCAGATACTAGAAGGTTCTAGGAACAGACATAGTGAGTGGCTGATAATTATTCTTGTATTCAAGTTAGAACTTTATAGAGTCTTTTGTTTGCCTCTTCCCTAAAGCAGCATGGCCAGCAAGTTGGGGGAGAGGATTTTCCCCACCTACTGTTTGCCAGTGAGATGCCACCTGGAGTACTCTGGAGCCCAAACACAGGAAGGACAGGGAATTGAGGGCCATGAAGATGATCAGGAGGCTGGAGCACCTCTGATATGAGGACAGGCTGGTGAAGTTGGAGTTGTTTATCCTGGAGAAGAGAGAGGCTCTGGGGAGACCTTAGAGCAGCCTTCTGGAGTTTGAAGGCACCAACACGACAGCTGGAGAGGGACTTCTTACAAGTATAGTGACAGGATGAGGGATAATGGCTCCAGACTAGAAGAAGCTTGATTTAGGTTAGGTATAATGAAGAAATTCTTCCTCATGAGGGTGGTGAAACACTGGAACAGGTTGTCCAAGGAAGTTGTGGAAGCTCCAAGCCTGAAAGTGTTCAGAGCCAGGTTGGATGGGGACTTGAGCAACGTGTTCTAGTAGGAGGTGTCCTTGCCATTGCAAGAGGGTTGGAACTAGCAGATCTTTAAGGTCCCTTCCAACCCAAAACGTTGTGTGATTCTGTGATAAATAAGGGAGTCTTGTGTCTTGGCTGTGTGATTGCAAGAGACTTACATGAAGCCTAATTGCACAGGTTCCTTGGAGAATTTGTTAAGTAGGTATTTTTTGCAAGTGCCCTTTCTCTGATATTTTTAATTTGTGTAGTATTAAGCAATACACTATAGGGAAAAATAAGCTGAGCAAATTTGGTTTGAAATATTGCAGGTAGATAGTATTTTTCTTTCAGCTGTGTGGGTTTAACTATGATTCTGCCTCTTCAATTCACCAAAAGTCTTGGAATTCTGAACTGAAAGGAAAGCATGGAGTGATGTGATCTGGTGTGACAGGGCAGAGTGTTGCCTGGGCTGTGTTGTGCTGCTGCTGTACTAAGGCAATTGTTGAGGGACCCTGTGAGCACCTTTCAGCATGTGTTGTGTCTGGGTGATTTAGGAGAACTGGATGTTCCAGTTGGCTGAGCAGCTTCTGTTAATAGCTGCTTGAAATTATTCTGGTAGAATGCAGAGAGGAGAATGAGACAGTTATCAAAGTGACATGAGAAATGAGCCTTACCTGTATTGGGCCATTTGGCGAGCACTGCAGAATTCCTTTTTAATGTGCCAGACCTAAGCTTGTCTGCTAGAGATGAGTACATCTTTCATTCTTGATTTTCTTTGCATTTTAGATGATCATAGTCGTGTAAAGCTGCAGAACACAGAGAATGACTATATCAATGCCAGCCTAGTGGTCATAGAAGAAGCCCAGAGATACTACATTTTAACACAGGTGAGTAGTACCAATTACTACATGGTTATGGGGATTGAAAATCTGCGGGAGGGACTTTATATGCTTGTTATTGGTATTTGAGTAGTCTCTGTGAACTCTACTAATTGGTCCTTGAGTTATATACTGGTGCCCAGTGACAGGAGAAGGAACAACAGGTACAAACTGGAACACAGGAGGTTCCACCTCAACACGAGGAGAAAATGCTTTACTGTTGAGTATGCTGGAGCAAACTGCCCAGTGAAGTAGTGGAGTCTCCTCTGGAGACCTTAAAAACCCACCTAGATGTGCTCCTGTGTGGCCTTTGCCCTAAGTGATCCTGCTTTTATCATCTCTAGAGGGCCCTTCCAACCTCTAACAACGTTCTGTGATCTGTATTTCATCCTAACTGCCTGTGTGATCTAGTTGTGAACACTTTTTTTTTTTTCTTACTAAGGTGAAGGGAATAGTGTTCTGAGTTGTTTACTGCATATAAAACTTTTACAGTATTTCTTGCTCTCCAGTTCTTTTGGAAGCAGGTTGCAGCAATACCTTTTGCCCCTTATTTAATCTTACACCTTCTTAGCATGCCTGCAGTAGGTTTTCTTCTAAAAGCACAATAATGTTGATGCCCAAACTGGAACATCCTTTCCCTGAGTTCTTACTGCATTGTTGTTGTTTGTTTGTTCATTAAACTAAACCTGAAAAGAACTCCCAAGTTTTGAAGTAGTAGAATGATCCAGAATGATGCAGTGTGGTTTCTTTTCTTGCCTGTCATTTCTCTCATGCTGTTAAGAATTTGTTTAAGCTTTTCAAGAGAAGACTTTTTCCTGTTTTACACAGGGAGCTGTTATCTCTACTCGAACACTGCTTTGCCTACACATTCTCACACTCACGTTGTTGTTGTTCACTACACAGGGTCCACTACCTAACACATGTTGCCATTTTTGGCTAATGGTGTGGCAGCAACAAACCAAAGCAGTTGTGATGCTGAACAGAATTGTTGAGAAAGACTCGGTAAGTAATAGCAGGCCTGAAGTAGCAAAGTTGGCCACATCATTTTAGTGCACTTGGAAGATGTGTGATTGTTCTGCTAAAAGAACTAACAGATGTTCTCACTGGTGTGCAGCATAACTTGTGTTCAGTGTAACATTAAAGTGATGGAGCCAAGACACAAATGTCAGTTGGGTGAGAACAGCAGCTAATAAACACACATCTGGAAAAGAGAAAGGAACATCCTGAGAGAGGAGGATATGCAAACAGAAGAAGGATGGAGTAGAAGCAGTGTAAGGTGCTGTAGAACAAAATGGAAAGTGGGAAACCAAGTTTCTTCTAATTGATTTTTAGATTATTTCTTGTAGATCTGTAACAGCGTATATGCAATGGCAACAAGCTGCTGCCCAGCAACTATCAAACTTACTTGATTGCTTTTGGTTCTTTATCAGCTGGTGGGTTAGGTGCAGAATGCAGGACTTTGCCTTTGTGATGTAGGTTTTCTGCTCATGTGCCTAAAACCACTGTGGATTTTAATTGCACATCATCTGAGGTTTAGGGTTTTTCTCCAGAATAGATTTGTTAGTGCACAATATTTGCCTAGTCCATTAATAAGTCACTTATTTTATTACACAGTTTTCCTGCAGAAAGTTTGAGTGCAGGGCAAGAGGTATAAAGGACTCAGGACAGTTTTGCATTGCTTTTGGTAGTTCATTCTTTTGCTTCACTAGAATCTACCAGCATTCAGGAATCCTTGGGAAAACTGGATGTGTCATTGCAGCTATGTAAATGTGTGAGTGTGCATATCAGAGACAGGGGGAAATGTTGAAATAGCTGAGTAAAGGTCTCTGTTCGCTGCAGAGAAGTAGAATGGGGAGAGGAAGAAGGATTGAGATATATCTCAAAACTCACTAGCCCTGTGATAAAGTGGAAGCACAAACAGATAAAGCTGGAATGCTTAATAGTTACTGAAACAGCTGTAGTGACTTGCCTGTAAACATGTTGAACTTTGTGACTTTACCGTAAACTTGGAGTAGATGCTTTGAGTCTACTCTATCAAATAACAGGGTCTGAGATTCTGCTCATGCAAAGCCCAAGATACCAGGATGCTTAATCAGATTCTTCTTTTTGTTTTGTTTTGGAACTAA
This sequence comes from Psilopogon haemacephalus, assembly GCA_013396835.1. NCBI lineage: Eukaryota > Metazoa > Chordata > Aves > Piciformes > Megalaimidae > Psilopogon > Psilopogon haemacephalus. Next base: position 209,210 of record VWZI01014740.1, read on the forward strand.
CTTAGGTGAAGTGTGCGCAGTACTGGCCAACAAAAGAAGAGGAAGTTATGACATTCAGTGAAACAGGTTTCCGTGTGAGGCTAGTATCTGAAGACATCAAATCCTATTACACAGTGCATCTACTGCAATTAGAAAATATCAATGTAAGTCTTTCTCTCCTGTTCCTGGGCTGAAGTATGTAATGAAAAATGATCAGCATATTGTCACTGCCAGTTAGGTTGAGCTTTTCCACTGAAAATTGTAATCCATTTTGCTTCTGACGATGCTGAAGGTGTATGTGTGGCATAGTAGCAAGGGAGTTAGACCTAAATCAATCTGTATGTTGAAAGAGATAACAGCTTCAGCATTCTTCTACTCATATTCTCCACTTGGCAGTGCCTTTAGGTGCTGAATTGTAATTGATGGCAGTGGTGATTCCGAAGAGGCTCTGTAAGAAATACCCTAAAAGGAGGAATCTAGGAGTTGAAAGTTGTGATTTCTTTTGAATATAAGAAATCAGACACAGTAATTACTGTTTTTATTGTGTGTGGGTTTTGTTTGTTTGGGCTTTCTGTTATTTTTGTTGTTGGCGGTGGTAGTTTGTTGTTTGAGGTTTTTTGTTTATATATTTTTTTAAAAATGGAACTTTTGTTTTCCATGTAATTAACTGCAGCTAGGGAGGGGTTTTGCAGGGAGGGGTGATTACAGCCTGGAGATAGGTAACTTTATCTCTTCTTGCTTACATCTCCCCTTCTGTTCCACAGGACCAAACATCCTTTTCTCTTAAAAGTTAAGCACTTTGACAATGTCATCAAGTTAATCTCAACAACAAAAAAAATGTTCTTGGTCTGAGCTTAGGGTGGAATTTGCTGTTTCTGTTTCAGAGCTGAACACAGGATTGAGGAACTTGTCTTGTAAGATACTCGTCTCCCTATAAACCTTGCCTTACATTAATTGAAGGTGCTGGTATGGCAAGCTTTATTCAAAGTTGCTTTGGCACTGGGTCTGGGAAAAGCAAGCTTGAAGATGTGCCCTTACATGTTGTTTTCTACAACTAAAGATTGATATATTTAGTAAAAAATAGTTGAATTTACAGTATGAGATCATCATGGTAAACCTTGCCGTGTTGTTCCTTGGTCTATTCAGTGTAAGAAGAGATTTATGAAATTCTCTCCTACTGACCTGATGAATTTCTGTGATTTGTTAACTGAAAGCAAAGGCAAAGAAAGGAGTAGTGCTTGCAAGCTGATGCCTGAGAAAGGGAAACTTGCCTCAGCTTTTCTTTAAGAATTATTTGAAGTACTGAAAAGGCTTCTTTGTGGAATTATCTGGCTGACACTGGCCTCTAATCTTCAACTTCCTGTTTTCAAAGGTTCATTTTTCATGATATGTGTATGTTTGGATGTGACATGAGCTGGAAGATGCAGAACTCATTTGAGAACCAGCACAATATGTATTATAGTAGCCTTCTGAGTTGGATCTGTGGGGCACTTCAATGCCTGGATTTGCTTTGCAAGCCCATCAGAACTGTACAGAGCTTCTTGTATGTCACCTAAATCAGTTTCACAAATATTTAGCAAACTTACTGTATTGTAGTCTTAATGCCTTTAAGGCTCCCTGTGCATTAACTCCAAAGAATATTTGTTATGTAAACCAGCTGCAAGAAGTAGACCATAGTTGGGTACTTAAAGAGAAAACATAGTTTCTAGACTAACACTGTGAATGTAAAGAGAAAGAATTTGATAATTCCAGCAAAAACCTTGTGGGAACTGAGTATTCACAGCTGAGCTCACATTTCAAGCCACTATGTTTATTCAACTTATTGTGGAGAGGGTTTTGGTGGAGGCAGAGTAATAAGACATTTACCCACTTGACGCCTGGAATATAGGATGACTCACAAAAGAAATACACTCTGAATTCCAAGAATACTTTAGGAATGCTAATATATTCCCTTGAAAACAGAGGGAATTAGAGTTGTCTTTATCACACAACCATTCTGAACTCCAGTAAATTAGCGTTGCTTCAACCCATCTGTCTAATGCGTAAGCAGAAAACCTGCATGTGAAGTGCTCGTTTCATGTTGTTACCCATCTGAACGTGGTTGGTTTTGGTGGTGCTGATTTGGGTTTGTTTTTTTTTTTTCTTTTTAAATCAACCAGAAGTACAGGTGGAGTTTGTCTGTTTTTTTAGAGTTAAAAGGCCTTTGGCAGTTTGATTTGTTTCTCTCTGTTGTAGGCAAACATTTGTTTGTGCTGTTTGGGTTTGTGTAATCCGGTAAAGCTTTGGAAGGAGGTGATGTATCTTTCCAAAAGTTTGGACAGTACTCCAAAGGTGCTTTGTCTTCCTGGACATTGTTGCAGAATTCCCTTTTTTTTTCCCCTGACCTAGGCTCTGATTTACAATGTAGAAATGAAGCTGCCTTTCCACTGTGCACACAAACTGGTACCAGTTGCCAGCTCTCATGAAAATTTACCGCTACTTTCTGCTGTCGTTGCTCAGGTTCAGAACTCTCCTTGGGGAAAGACTGACTGTGAAGGCTTCCCCAAATTCTTGCCTCTGTTGGAAAAGAAGGGTAGAAGGGAAATGGTGTAAAATGGGGTTGCTAGGTTTTGTGATAGTATTATGGGAGAGTTATTAGATATTGACAGCTGTCTCCTGGAAGACTCCACCTTGTGTTAAATGTATATGTTTATGTTATTTCAAATGCATATATTTTTAGTATCCCTTTTCTTTGAATGTATGTATTTATATTATTATTCTTGAAAAAAAAAATTAAAAATATATATTTGCTACTTTTAGCTTTCCTTGTCATGAGTGTAAGTATTGGCATTCAGAGAAAGAAAACTTTTGTTTTCAGTGATTTCTGCTGTGGCAACCCAGATAACCTGAAGAAAGCTCCAAAGTGACACTTAATGAATGCTTATAAGCAAACCCCATGTCTTGATACTGTGGAATTCCAGGAACGTGTGGGAGGGCAACTGAGCAAAATCAGGGATTGATGGGATGAGGAAATGGAGCAGTGGAAAGAAAACGAAATTGCTGGAGGAACCTTGATGAATATATCTCAGAATGGGTTCCTAGAAATTGGAACAAAGCAGCTGAAGGAAGGGTTTGCAAGGAAAATACTTGCTGAAGAATAAATGAACCAGTTGTGACACTGGTGGTGCAAGGACCATTAATGATCCCCAAGTGGAATCTGGAGTCTTCTGCAAACAGTAAATATTTGGAGAACCCTATTTGCACAATGGATCCTCAACTTCATGCCAAGCTTGTGTGTGGCCACTGCTGTCAGATTGAAATGACGCAAAGCTGCTTTGTGGCCCTCGCTGTTAGATCCTGTGAATGAACCAGGAGAAGTCAGTGGAGTTCAAGGAGACAAGATTAGCTTTCCTTGTAGTTTACAGTGCCCAATAGGTTACCTATTCTGAAAAGATTTTTGTTGTGGAAGCAAGCAGGGTCGTGGCAGGTGATGCTCTGGGGTCCTAGTGGTGTCTGCCTAAGGATGTGGATGGAATTCCTGTAGGACTCTGAAGAGACTTCTGAAACTTGGTATACACTTGCTTTTGTGGGATGTCCTCATATCACTCTGTCAAACTGCAGCAGGGATTCATTTTGTCTTTATGACCACAGAAATAGGACTGAGGTGTTAGGAAAGGTATTCATGTCTCACAGGAAAAGAGAATCCAGACTCTTGTGAAGTGTTTTGAGGATTCAGTGGGTGTAGCTATTGCTGAGTTGACTTACAGGAGTATGCTCTAGTTACTAAAAAAACAAACCCAAACACCAACACAAACCCCAGGCTATTTCTGAGGATTATTTGGTCCCTTATCCTCATTGCCATTTTTATGTACGTTTTAAAAACCTGGTTGTCAGGCATTAGAATGAGCAAATAGAACAGGTCGTGATGGAAATTGATTTAAGGTGTTTCAGTGCTCAGAGTGTTGCAGCTTCTCACTTCCATGGGATCAAATGAGTTCTTAATGTGCTCAAGGCATGATCATTAAATACAGGACAACTGGGTGGTTGCAGATGTGTTCTACATCTTCATACCTTAGACTACTTCAGTAGCCTGCAAACTGTGAGATGAGTGAAGGCTTTTATGAAGGGTTTGTGAAATCTGACAGGCCATCATTTTTCTGCCTTCATCTTTTCTGCTTGATACTGAAGGTGTCAGCTTTCTGTGAGCATTTTGTCTCCTTACTCTAAAGTGGCCCAGCAACCCAAAGTTGTTCTAAGACAGTTGTACGTTTTGTTTTGAGTGATTGAATAAGCACTGTAAAAAAGTTATGACAGGACTTGTTTTGATGAAAAATTAATCTAATGGCTTTGTGTTATTTTTCTGCAAAAGTCCTTGTGTGGATATCTGCTTGTAACCTGGATCATGGCTTGTGGCTTGATCATCCTTTGGTTATGCTGCAGTGTTGCCAGCAGTCAGTGGAGAACTGTGCAGTGTGGAGGTAACCTTCAGAGTTTATCAGTTTTAGCTGTATTGGTTATTTACTAAAAGCTTGTCCCAGTAGTTTGTGACTCATTTTCAGAGAATCACACAGAATAGTAAGTTGGAGGAGACAAGTTGACTAGAGACCATCTAGTCCAGCTTCCCTGCTCAAGCATTATCACCCAGAGCAGGTTGCCCAGGATCACAATGTCCAGGTGGGTTTTGGAATCTCTCCAGAGAAAGAGACTCAGTAGTCTCTTTGGGCAGCCTGCTCCAGTGCTCTGTCACCCTCACAGGAAAGAATTGTTCCTCACCTTCAGATGGAACCTCCTGGCTTCCAATTTGTGCCCATTGCTCCTTGTGCTGTTGCTGGGTACCACTGAAAACAGTCTGGCCCTATCCTCTTGACACCTGCTGTTTAGATATTGTTAACCATTGAGTAGATCCTCTCCCAGTCTTCTCCAAGCTACACAGCTTCAGGTCTCTCAGCTTCTGTCAGAGAGGTGCTCCAGTCCCCTCATTATCTTCATAGTCTTCCCAGTAATTCTGTTGACGTAGGGAGTCCAGAATTGAACCAAGTACTTCAGATATTACCTCAGTAGGGCACAGTAGAGGGGGAGGAGGAGAACCTCCCTCAGCCTGTTGTCCATGCTCTTAATGCACCCCAGCATACCACTGAGCTTCTTGGCCACAAGAACCTGTTGCTGGCTCACAGTGAGCTGTGTGTCCCCCAGGACTCCCAAGACCTTCTCTGTGGAGCTACTAGTTCAGGGAGTTATTCCTCCCCGGATGCAGGACTCTACACTTGCTGAACTTCATTAGGTTCCTCTCCACCTGACTCTCCAGCCTGTCCAGATTTGAAAGTTTCTATTTTCTTGCAGAATTGCTTGTTTAAAAGTTGTCTCAGGATTACTCAAGGCTCTTTGTTTGTTTGTTTTTCCGGTAGCTGTTCTTGGGGAACAGATCTTGGAAGAAAACATTAATGATGGGCACAGAACAAGCTGCTCTTCAGCTGTCATGCAGAAATGTGTCCCTTTTATGTAGCACACATAACATTTTGTATTGCTGCCTGAGTCTTGGAAGTCCAGCTTTTTTTTTTTCTTCAGAAGAAATGTAGTTTCCTGATAACACTTGAAATAAAATTAGTTGATCTTTACAATTGAGTTAGTGTTGTGAATCTTCAGTGAGCCCAACCTTTTCTGGTTATGGTTCTGCATCACTTCACGTAAGTGATAGCTGTGTGCATGGCTGGGTGACAAGGGGCACTTCTGTCAGAGAGGGTGGCACAGATGCTCGCACAAAGACTGTTTCATCTCTGCAGCCTGACTGCCAGGCACCACTTGAAAGAGCCATTCTGGTTGAGAATGAGAACGTGGGAGGCTTGAAGTATTCAAATGGGATTTGGCTGTACGAGTTGAAGCTGCAAGTTCAAAGATCAGCCAGTTGTGGTGCACTGAGAGAGGGCTCAGACACAAAGGTGAAGGACCAGGTGTTAAGATGAGCTGGAGTGATGGAAAATGGTGGGATGGATAAAGCCTTTCTTACAGGGGGAGAAGGAAAAAAGTAATTCTGTGGGTTAGGGGATGATGAGATGTACAGCCGGGTTGTGTCTCCTCTCCTGCAGAAACACCTACGTTCAGTTTTCAGTGGATGAGCAGGGTGACAAGTGGCTATGTGCTTGGAGCACTCATTAGTGTTCTAGGAGCAGGCCACTAGTGGTTGTTACAGTACAGGAGTTGAAAATAAACTCAAAGAAAACCCCACAGGTCACCTTTGTCTTCTGTAGCTAAGGGCATTTTGGAGGTGTGAGGCAGGCTTTCATCTGGAATGATGTTCAGTAATCTGGAGAGAGACTCAGTTACCTCTGCCAAGGGTCATCTACCTTCACAGGAAACAACTTCAACCTTTGCTCTACCTACTAGGTGCAGTTAGCTCTTCTCTCCTCATTTCCTCTTAATTTTGTTCATAAATGACATATTAATTTTCTTGGAAATAAGAATTTGCTTAAGACGAGTTCTCTTTAAAATCCTCTAATTCCCTGCCTTACGTTATCAATGACCTCCTTCATGATTTGTAAACAAATGAGACATTTCAGTTATTAGTCAATCACTTCACTACTTGAAGGAGTAGGTACAGAGGCTCAGTGAAAGACCTCAGCAAACTTTTTGCAGTGCTTTGCTTCAGACAGAAGAAGCAGAGAAATCCCAATGCATTTATCCAATTTAGGCCTTGGTGGATTTTTTCCCCTCTTTGAGATCTCGCTGTGTGCTCTTTCTCCTATAATGACAGGTCAGGCTCTGTTGTCCTCGTTGAGCTCTCAACCATTAGGCAAGATATTCCTGGAAGATGACTCAAGTCACTCTTCCATGCACAGTTCATATCCACAGTTTTCTTTGAAAGTCCTGGCAGGCTGGCAGCATCAGGCAATGAAGGCAAAAGGCAAGATGGGAGAGCATTTGTCTTCCTGTGGTGACCATCAACTGGATTATTTTAGTTGCACAAAGGAGTTTCCTAAGTTGTCCCTCAGAAGAAGTTAAGAGTAGGACTTATTTGAATTTCATCACCATATTTCAGTGTTGCTGAAAAGGAAATATACCTTTTTCTGAATGTTTCAAATCTACTTCTGATCCAACTCTGTGGAGGTTTATGCAGGCAGGCTTCAATCTGTGTGGAAAATAAGATTAAACGGAGGCAGGATAAAAATAACTGAACTTGTCTGAAGTGCCTGAGCTTAATCAGTGATGGAGTTGTTTCAGATTCACTGGGGTGGAGACAAGCATTTAACAGCAGGTTCAAATTTGTCATCAAAGCTTTTCAGAAACATGCATGCTCTCTTGCTGTCATTTCAGTACTTGCAGTCAGTTGGCTGCGTGAGGAGGGGAGCAAGATTGCAAAGTGTTTAGAGTGCTGGTGGGTACCTTTTTCAGTCACGTGAATGCTAACACTAACTGCTGCCAGACATTGAGCTGCATTATCACAGTTGGAAAACACCTTCACGATTCAACCCTTACCTGACTGCTGAGGTTGTTGCTAAACCATGTCTCTCAGCACCACATCTCTGCCTTTTAAACAACTCCAGGGGTGGGGATTCGACCACCTGTCTGGGGAGCCTGCTCCAGTCTTTGAGAACCCTTTCAGTGAAAAAATGTTTTCTAATGGTCAACTTAAACCTCCCTTGGTGCGACATGAGGCCATTTCCCTCTCATCCTATTGCTTGTGACTAGGGAGAAGTGACAAATGGTGAAAAAAAAAGAGTATTTGGGTGCAAATAGTAAATCAAACCAAATGTAATACTGGAAATTGGAGAAGAAAAAAAAAAGGTGGTAATTACAAAGGGTAAAACTACCCACTTGGATAAAAAACTGCTTCAGGTTGCAGTGTTTGTTGTAGGATTGTTTGTGTGAATGAGAATTCAAAATAGAAACCAGCTCTTGATTTAGATGGAGGAGATATGTGCTGACTAAACAGAAGCAGAGACCTTCCTAGTTGTATTGTTTATTTGTTTTCACTTCTAGAGTGGCGAGTCCAGGATGATCTTTCATTTTCATTATACCACGTGGCCAGACTTTGGAGTTCCTGAATCCCCAGCTTCATTCCTGAACTTCCTCTTTAAAGTCAGAGAATCTGGGTCACTAAGTCCTGAGCACGGACCCGCAGTCATTCACTGCAGCGCAGGCATAGGACGGTCTGGCACATTTTCATTAGTAGACACTTGTCTTGTCCTGGTAAGTGTGTGGCTGTTTTCTCTGTCACCCCTTTCCTTCTCCTGACACCCCACTTTCCTTCCCACTATGTTTTTGGGGTTTTTTTGGCAAAAAGGCTTTAAAAAGCCTTGAAGTTCATGCCATACCAGCAAAAACTTACATTAAGAATCATACCTTGTGTTTGCTCACATATTTTGGTGGTTTAAAACCACAGTTCTTGAAATACATTTGCAACTCCCTTCTTGAAACACATGTTCTTAGAGCTTCCTGGAAAGCCAAGAGTGAGCATTCTTTTCCTTTGACAGAGGATGTGCTTCGAGAAGGCTGACTCTTTATTTTTAATATGAGCATAAAGTTAGACTTGAAAATATATCCTGAGAGAACTGAATGTCTTAAATTTTTCTCTCTAAGCATGGAGTATCTTGCAGGTCTAACAGGCCTCTTAAGTTTGCAGAAAACTGGTATCTGAACCTGGGCATATCACAGAATATATCTGGTTGGAAGAGACCTTCAAGATCATCCAGTCCAACTTTTGACCCAGCACTAAAGGGTTAACCTGAAACCGTGTCCCTGAGTGCCAGGTCCACGCCTGCTGAAAAGCCCACAGGGATGGTGACTCCACCACTGCCCTGGGCAGACCATTCCAATGTTTGAGAAGCCTTTCAGTGGAGAAATAATTTCCTAGTATCCAGCTTGAACCTCCCCTGGCACAGGTTGAATCAGTTTCCTTTAATCCTATCATTTGCCAAGGAGAAGGGGCTGGACCTCCGCCTCCTCACTCCTACCTCTCTTCAGGTAGCTGTAGAGAGCTTTGACGTCTCCCCTTAGTCTCCTCTTCTTCAGACTGAACAACCCCAGCTCCCTCAGCCACTGTAATTTGTATGTTGGATATATTTTGATGCCAGTGTAGTTTAATGTTAGACAAAATGAAGCAGACATTGCAGGAAGTGCAATTACGTGGCTGAAAACACTCCATGAATGTAATGTGGGGACAAGTGGATGCATTGCTTGGAGTAGCAGTTCTGCTTAAAATTAGGAATCTTCTCTACATCCATTCATTCCACGTTGCTGCTCTGTCCAGGAACAGTAGAGAATCGGGCTTTGTGGGCTCCCCAGTTCAAGAGAGGCAGATATCTGCTGGATAGAATCCAACTGAGAGCTAAGAGGACAATTAAGGAACTTGAACATCTTTCCTATGAAGAAAGACTGAGAGCCCTGGGGCTGTTTAGTTTGAGAAGGCTGAGAGTGGACCTGATCAAGGTCTATAAATATCTGAGGGGTGGGTGCCAAGATGAAGGTGTCAGGCTCTTTTCAGTGGTGCCCAGTGATAGGACAAGGAACAGCAAAGATAAACTGGAGCACAGGAAGTTCCACCTCAACACGAGGAGACACTTCTTTGCTGTGAAGAGCATTGGAAAAGGCTGCCCAGAGAGTTTGTGGAGTCTCCTTCTCTGGAGACATTCCAAATTCATCTGGATGTATTCCTCTCTGGCTTGTCCTAGGTGATCCTGCTTTGACTTTGGCTCTAGAAGTCCCTTGCTATGATTCCATGATTTTGATCCTTATGGTCCTATTTCGAAGTACAAAGACATGCCTGAATAAAGTCAAGCATATAGAAATGTCTGGATTCTAAGATTTGGTATTAAGGTGCTGATGTGTTTGATGAATGCTTGATCGTTGATCTGTTCCTAAAAGACTTTCGTTAGCTGGTTAACTTTTTTCCTGTAAAGACAACTTAGAAATCGTTGGTGATGTTCCTTTTGTAGATAAGGAATGGAAATGCAATATGAAGGACACAGAATTTTTAGATGGAATTTTGTGGCTCACTTGTAGTTGTTTCTGTGTATTTTCTGTATTAGTAGCAATGATGCTTTTAATGTCGCTTTCTCTACAGATGGAGAAAAAAGATCCATTTTCTGTAGATATTAAGAAGGTATTACTGGATATGAGAAAATACCGAATGGGACTTATCCAAACTCCTGATCAGCTAAGATTTTCCTATATGGCTGTAATAGAAGGAGCAAAATTTATAATGGGAGATTCCACTATACAGGTAAATGTTTAGCTGCAAGTGTTTATATACTAACAGTGGTTAAGAAAGAGCTGCAAGCTATTAAAACATTAACTTTGTGGGATTTAAATAATTTACCTTTTTCAGTAGGTCCCTAGAAGGTTTTAAAGGTTATCCAAAGAGTACATTCTCTCAGCTAAACTTTAATCCTATGTATTTATAAAGAAAGAAAATGAATCTCTAAGAGTGAAAGGTAAAGTTCATGCCCGGTATCACTTTGAAAAGATGGCAGGGATCTTTTTAGAATTCATTGATATTTGTTTTCCTACTAATCAAGTTCTCTGATGCTACAGATGAGGTTTACTAGTAAAGTTTCATATCCTTTAAAATTTAAATTACAATTAGTAGAATTTAGCCAAACATAATGAGTTTTGGGGTGAAGAGATTACCAGATCTTACTATTTTATCAGTGTGGCTTGCAGATGTATCAGTAGCTACAGCTATTTGAAATGGCTGGGGCTGGGAGGAGGGAGGACTGGGAGAAGAGGCTGTGAAACAGCCTTAATTCTGCTTTCTTCTAGAGCTTTTTGATTTTGCTGATCTCTTAAAATCATGAGTGAAGCAGATGAACTGAAACACATTTCCTCTTTGCTGTGGTTCTGGTAGCTGCCAGCCTCTTCTCTTGGACAACTGTTTCTTGACTTGCTATGTAAACAAGGAAATCATTTTGCACAACCACTAAACAGCACCTAGGTAGCTGCTGCTGGTCCCACACCTGCACCGTGCGCCTAGGAGACTGCATGAGCCATCCTGACACTAAGAGCAGTGCTGCCTCTTGATTTTCTAGGAGCTGTTTCTGGTGGCATAAGGGTCCTCTCTCCAATTGTTTTTCTGCCTTAAAAAAACAAACCCAAACCCGTGCTCTAAAATGAGCAACTGTGCTCCCACGCTTCCCCATCCAGGTCACGGGATTTCTCGTCTCTGGATACAAGGGAGCATTGTCACCTCACAACACTGCTTGGCAAGTCCAAGTCTGTTATTTCTTTCCCCTAAGAAAATGCCTAAGGGGCAGACTTCTCATGTGGTGGTGTTTTTGGTTTTCTTGTTTTTTTTCTTCTTATTGTGATGTTCAGATGAGCTTTTCTAAGCCAGTATCTTCTGCAATGCAGGCAGTTGTCCTGGAGCTTTTCTCTTTACGCCTCTGGGTCATGTGGAGAAAATCAATTGGCAGTACTTAATAGGAGTGGTTCTCCTTTCAAGGTCAGCTAGATCTTTTTTGATTTAACTCTCTCCTGTATGGAAGAGTTTTCCTGTGCAGAATGGGAGAGGTATTTACTTCACTCTGCTAATGATGAGGGAGGGCATGAAGTCAATGAATGCTCCTCTGGTACAACCTTACATTTAATTGTTCGAATTTGATGATCTGAAAGGTCTTATCCAGCCTAAGGGATTCTGTGATCATTCAGATGTTCACCTCTTGAGATCTCTGTGGATTTCAGAAGTCACTAAGCTGAGCAAAAACCATGTGTGCCTGAAACAGTACTTGCTTACAGCTAGTGCCTGCAGCTGCAGCACTTTTATCCTGTGGTGAGGAGTCTCTGCCCCTTGTGTAACACCAGTGGGATTTCCACTAATGACTGAAAGGGTTCAGACACTCTCCTGGGTTGCCCTGCAGAGATGTGTCACTGCACAGTGCTGTAGCAGAAACAATTAGTTGCTTCCTATTTATAACACAGCACTGCACTACCTAAATGGGGTGAGGTGGAAAAAAGATTAAAGTTTTAATTTCACGGAATCCCAGCATAGTGGGGGTTGAAGGCCTCTGGAGATCATCTAGTCCAACCCCCTGCTAAAGCAGGGCCTCCCACAGCAGGCTGCACAGAATTGTGTCCAGGCAGGTTTGCAATCTCTCTGAAGAAAAGATTTCTATAAAATCCCTTCCTAATAAAGATGAGCACTGGCCTGCAGTGGTAGGGGAATGTTTGAAATCTGTTCTCCTTGTTTGCAGAAACGGTGGAAAGAGCTTTCTAAGGAGGACCAAGCACCAAGTTCTGAGCAGTCTCCTTCACATCCAACCAAAATAACCACAGAGAAGTACAATGGGAACAGCATAGGCCTGGAGAACAAAGATCAAATGGAGAAAATAAATACTGACCTGAACTCCACTAAAGTTCAAGATCTCACAGATGGAAACATTGAAAGGTAGGCGAGATGAAAAAGCCATTTAGAAGGTTTTGTTTAAAAGGCTGAAATGTTCAGTGATCTTCTTGTCATAAGAAAAAAATGAAGCTCTTTCTTCAGCAGAGGGGAAAAGACAGGTGGTATTTGACTCTTACTTCATTATGGTGTGGCCACCAGGAGTAGGGAAGTGATCATGCCCTTGTACTCAGCACCTCAACTATTGGCTTCAGTTTTGGACCCACTGAAAGGAGGTTGGAGTGAAGTGAGGGTGAGTGTCTTCTCTCTAGTAGCTGACAGACAAGAGGAAATGGCTTGAAACTGTGCCAGGGGATGTTTAGGTTGGATATTAGGAAAAGATTCTTTACAGAAACAGTGGTTAGGCATTGGAACAGGCTGCCCATGGAGGTGGTGGTGTCATCGTCCCTGGAGTTGTTCAAGAAACACGTGGACATGGCACTTCAGGACATGGTTTAATGGCCATGGTGGTGTTAGGTTGATGGTTGGATCTTAGAGGTCTTTTCCAGATGAAATGATTCTGTGATTCTGTTTAAAAAATGAAAATGGCAACTATTCCTTGCAATAAAAAGTTCTGTTGTTTAAAAGTCAAAAGAAGAAAAACAGATATCTCTGCTTGAAGCAGCTAAACCTTGTGCTTGAAATTGTTTTTCCTGCAGTGAAATCTGTGGTTCAGGGTGAACTAGAACTTAAAAGTGCCCAACATAATTTGATGCTGATTTTTTTTTTTTTTAATGCAATGACAGCTTCTGGTGGGTGACAAACAGGACAGGGGAGATTTAGACTGAAAATAAGGAATAATTTTTTACACTGAGGATGGTGAAGCCCTGACAGGTTGCCCAGAGAGGTGGTAGAAGCCCCATTCCTGGAAACATTCTAGGTCAGGTTGAATAGGACTCTGAACAAACTGATCTAGTTGCAGGTGTCCCTGCCCAAGGCCTGGGGAGAGGTTGGACTAGATGACCTTTATAAGTCTCTACCTACCCAAACCATTCTGTGATTCTAAGATCCAATTCGTTTTGGATGTATTCTGTATTTTTCCAAACTTATCACCTGCTGCTTTCTCTGTGGTGTTTGAAATTGTTTCAGTGAAGCCACACATTGCCCTCTGCTCATGTTCAATCAATCACAGCACTCTGGCACGTGGATTTGCCACGTTTCTCTGGCTCATGAGTAGCAATGGCTCAGCTGCGAGCTGCTGTGTTGGGAATTACTGACAGAACTGCTGTCCCTTGAGGCTCTGTGTCCCTTGGGCCTGCCCACATGAGGTAGCCAAATGTGGATCCATAGCTAGAGAGCCAGGAAATTGACTGGGATGTGCCAAGCCGTGCAGCATATCGTGTCTCAAGGGGCTGCAGGCTGGGATGGGATGCAGCAGCTCAGTGTAGATAGACTAAAATTCTGAAATAACAGATGGCCACTTGGTGCCCTGATGAGTTTGGCTTTCCAAGTCTTTGTGGTGTTTTGAGGTGACGACAGCAGTTGTGTAGGTGGTTGAAGAAGCCCCTCACAAGTAGGAGGTGGGGCATGAATGTGAGTGTGGTGGTTGTGTGCCAGGACTTGGGACAGTCAAACCCAGTTTCGTGTCAGTGTTAGCTTGTGAGGATACCTTTAGAGACAAGAGTTACAAAGCAGCCCTGACAGTGTTAACAGCACACAACTGATTTGTAGCCTGTGGCCTTGGTGGAGTCTTGGTTTACAGCCCAAGAGGAGCGGAATTATTTCTGCCTGCAGACATGATGCCACATCAGTGTGAGCTCTGTGCAGGCTGAAATCCTGTCCATGTCTGCATGTGGTACCTGACAGTGCCTATGAAAGCAGCCTCCAGTGCACTGAACCATTTGAGAGCACTGATGGGGAGGAAAGACTAAGTTCAGGTACCTCAGCTAATTCTGTTGCCCACTGAACACAGTGGTCAGGCACCACTTACACCTTTCCATGTTTTTTACTTACTTTGTGGAGCTTCACTGACCTGAAACTGCCCATCCAGGCTGTTAAAACAGACTCTAGGTTGCTTAATTTACATCATACATACTACTGCCATGTGCTGCCTTGGGTCTTAACGCTTGGGTGTGTGTTGGGAGAGGTTTGATTCGGTATTTTAACAGCCTTTGTTGCTGTTCTGCAGTTGAAGATTTACCTTTTTTTTTTTTTTCCCCCTTTCTTTCTTGAAGTTCTGTCCGAAAACGACTGCGAGAGGATAGAAAAGCCAACACAGCACAGAAGCTGCAGCAGATGAAGCAGAAGCTAAATGAGACTGAAAGAAAAAGAAAAAGGTGGTTATATTGGAAACCTATTCTCATTAAGATTGGGTTTGGTACACTGATTTTAGCTGGTATTTATTCTTGCTGGAAAATGTACTTTCAAGAACATTCCTTGTAAGTAAAGCTGCTCCAGCAGCTGCTCTTGCTGCCAGTCAATGACCAGGGGTGTGACTTTTAAGCAGTAAATCCTTGCACCTGGAATGGGTACAGACTGTTACATACCATAGAGAAGTGACTCACCTAAAACTTGATCCCATGTCAACATCTCAGGACTTTCCACTGCAGGTACTTAAAAAACTGAAACTGCTGCCCCCCAGGCAAACCGATGGGTTTTTGTTATATGGGCAGGTACAAACTTGCTGCAACTGTTTATACACTTTTTAAAGGGTGTTCTCCCAGATCTTAAGCAAACCTTGAACCGCAGAGGTTTAGCTCCTGAAGGCTGTCTGGATTGAAAGTTACATGCCTGACACAAGCAATAAACAGTGTTGTATCCTTTACATTATTAATGCAAAGAAGTTATCCTTCAATGTCTGTAACGTGTAATGTACTAGTGACATGAGCATAAACATTTTATATTCTTATGACCTAGGATAAATCTATTTTATAATTGCATATTTAATCTTTTTTGTAGTTCACTGTACTTTTAAAAAGGCTCAGTTTGTACAAATTTCTGACCAAAAAGAATTTGATTTTTGAAACTAAATGTATTTATGATTTCTGCATGGAAATACCAGTGTGACCATTCCCCAGATCTTGACTCTACAAGTTACAACACGAGCAGCTAGGGGTCTGATCAAGCACTCACCAATTTCTCCTCTGTCCATTTGCATTCCTTATTTATTATTATTTTTTGGTAGTTTTATTTAAGTAAGGCTTGGAAATTTTGTGGTGTTAAGGCTTTTGAGGACTTAGCCCCCACTGCAGAGCATACTGTTAAGTTGCTTAATGTAATTCAGACTTCAGCTACTGTTTGGAGGCCAAGATTGTTAAAGTTCTGACATTCCATTAAATGTGAAACAGAATGGTTTGTGTCTGGAGATTTTAATCGCCAGAAAGAATATGATTGCTTGGGCAGTAGTAGGTGTAGAAAGCACCTAAAAAGCAAACTGTAGGACTTCCACATTGGTTGGTGGCACTCTCCTGCATGTTCAGCTCTGTGAGACACTTCAAAAGGTCTTAGAACTGCTTTTCAGGTTCCCCAGCACTGTTAGAGGCATGACAGTAGACCCCTTGATGGCTGACACTTTGAAATGATGGAGCACTCCCTTTCCATTCCTTGGGCCAAACCCTTGCTAAATGGTAACTCAGCACAAGTCACTGTCTTCTCACTTCTTAAGAGTACCAAGATAGTATGTGGCTTTATGGAGCTTGCTGTCACTCAGGTTGAGACCTACTGATCTGCAGTGTTGGGCTGTGCTCTGACACCTCAATTTTATTTATTCAAGCATTACCTTATTGGGTGGCTTCAGAAGTCGTGTTTCCTCCCTCCATTTTCCTAGTTTGGTTGGTTTCTGTTGGGTATGAGGGTTTTAGGGGGAGCATCCTCTCTTCTCTTCCCCCACTCCCTCCATTTGTCCTTCTGTAAAGCACTTTTTGGATCCAATACTAAAAGAGCTGGATAATTTCCTCTGCTCCTTATCCAAAGGCATTAACTTGAAAAGCTTCCAGGATGTTTTAGCTTAGTAGTAACATAGCAGGCAGAGGGCCCAGATAGCCCAACACGTGCTAAGCAAAGCTGAGCTGGAGTTTACTCTTTGAAATTCTTATTTCACAACAGCTCAGACTATTTTGGACAGGGCTGTTTAGATAGTAAACAAACACTTAGGGGGGTGGGTAAGGAAAACAAGCATCCTTTCAGGCAGTTCTGAGTTTGGGAGAGCGTGCGTCAGTGAAGCAGGACAGTTTGTCCTCTGGCCTTACTGACCCTCTCTGCAGCTCCAAGAGCAAGACAACTTGCTGATGGCTGTGGCACGCTGTCAGCAGGCAGCTCGTGGATTTTATGTCATCACTTTACAACCATAGCAACTTCTAGCCAACAAGAGGCTTGGCAAAAGGTTACTTTTTCCTTTTTCTTTCCTTTGAAATTAGGTTGGGGTTTGTTTTGGTTCTGGGTTTCCCTCCCCGCCCAAGCAGCAGCTGTAACTGATAGTAGGCGTAAATGTAGGTGCCTTACAAAAGATATTTTGGTTATGGAAAAGCAGGCAGAATGTAATTAAATACTTTTATAACAGAGTATTTTGGATTTTATTCTAAATAATTGCAAGCAGCTGTGGAAAAAGTAGAGGTGAGACCTTGACTGAAGTCACTCTCTCAATCATCACCTGATTCCCTGGTGGCTAATGATTAGCTGTGGCTCAAGTTGTCACTTGAATTTTTGTTTCCCCAATTCCATCTTCTAAATTCTGGCTTTTGTTGTTCCCTCTTCTCTGGGTGGAGATGGCACCATCTTTCATTTCCCACTTCTTGATGCAATAAAGCAGGACTTGCACTCCCCACAGCTGACCCGTAAGGCTGTGCTTCTGTTCAATGGTCATATCTATCCCAGGAGTCTTTACTCTGTATAATCTAAGGACCACGAAACAACACAAGTCTTGGACAAAACTATTTTGTGCAGTGACTTGGCCTTGACAGTGTGAGCACAGGAAGGGAAATTGGATCCCTTAGTACATTCCAGGAGATAATTTGGAGAAAACTCTTCTTGCTGTTGCATCAGTAATCCTTAGAATCCCAAATGTGAGGAGAGGCTCTTTCTCTTTACTGCAGACTGAGCCCTAGTGGTACATTGTTATTCTGTAGGATTGAAACTTGCATAACTTGGATACCAGATTAAGAACAAATAGTGGCTAAAATGAAGAAACCATCGATCCCAGCAACCTTTGTTCTAGGAAATGCTTAAAGAATAAACCTGAAGGATGTGCTTTCTGACCCCTCCCCTGCCTCCCCTATTTCTGGTGGTTCTTTGCTGGTTCTAAAATGCTGTTGCATTTGATTCAAAGCCTTGTGGTGTTAGGTTTTACCCTTTGTTCTGGAAATACTTCAGTCAAAACATTTGATGCCTAGTGGGCCTCCTTGAACTGGATTGCAAAATGTTTGGTTTTCAGATGAATGTGAATGTACAGACCATGAATGCTGTTATACAAAAATCACTGAGGAATTCTGGACCTGGTTTGAAAGGGGTTTGTAAATTCAGATGAGTTTATCAGGATTTGTGTTTGTTTGTGATGCAGGGACAGCCCTCCAAGAGTAACAGTACCTCAGTATTTCTGACCATTATTTTCACTTAAGTGAATTCAATGTGAAAATAGCAGTTGGAAAGAAAATTAGAGATTTATTTCATGGAAGTGAGATGCTGCAAATGAAACTTAGCTTATTTCTTAAACCTCAAGTAAAATGGTTTACTGACATTAGCTTAGATCCCACTGAGAAGGGAAGAGTGTAACTGTTTGCTAGTGTGTGTGATTGGGTTGTGACCAAAAAAGCCTTGCTAGCTCCAAGTGTAATCAATGTTACCCAGGTGGTTGAGTTTGTTGTTTGGCATTAAGAGTTAAACCTGAGACACTTGAGGACTGCACGAGAAACTAAATTAATGGTGACAAAAGTTTTCTGCATGGCCAAGTGGCCTAAGTCAGAGGACAGAATTTGCAAAGCTGATGTATTCTTCCTGGGCTTTGTTTTCCCCCAGTGTTTTAGGTCAGTCTTTCTTTTTTATGTATGAAAAATAAATGTGTTCAAAACTGCATCTCTGTCTGAGTCTTTATTTAAATTGGAAGGACAAACACTTGGAAGAATTTCCTTAGTATGTCTTAACTGATCAAAGCAAGCTGGTTTATGAATCAGAGTAGTGCTTGCACAACTTAGAAGGGTTTTACTTGTAGCATTTCGTAAGTACCAAGCTCCTTCTCTGTGTTTCTCAGAGCAGAGCTTTGCCATCCCTAAGAACACTATGTCCACTGTGGGGATGTCTTCCTCACTGTGAGGAACCTGTACCTTCAAACACTTAATCTGTGCCACGACTGGCCTCAAAGCCATGAGAGGTGGAGTTAAGTGTTTTGAGGTGCAGTCTCCTGTAGTCTCACTAAGGCCTGAGTAAAGCTTTGCAGTGCTTGGGTTAGAAAAGCAAGTAGGTGGTTTGTTGGCCTGAGACCTGTACCTGAAGCTCTCCAGCAAAGTCTGTGCCTTATGCTGCAGTATGCAGATGTGGCTTCCCGAGGGGGCTTGCTGCAGGGAGTGCATGAGCAGCTGTTGGGTGTGAGAGTGAATTCCAAACCCACTTTGTGTTCTGATTTCTCTTTTTTTTTTTCTCCCGTTCTGTGTACTGAATCGGTGACTTTCTTTTGCGTTGTATGTCACAGGCCGAGACTGACTGACACCTAAGCCTTCAAGACTTGTGAATATTCTGCAGCTATAAACTGCAAATTAATGACATGCAAAGTGAGACATGAGCCCCTCTTCGGGAACCAAGTGAGGTCTGTTAAGTACCAAGAAGACCTCAGTTATGTTTACAGCGTAAACTGCGTCGAGGGGGATGAAGACCACCAGCAGCAGCAGCAACAGCAGTGTGCTACTTTGCAAAACTAAACCAGTTTGCCATCTTGTGTTGTTTTCTGGTTTTTATTTTAATTTTTTTCTTTTTTTAATACCGTCTGTATTAATGTAGAAAGATGTAAAAGAAACTATTTAGGAGATATTTTGTTTTGTACTGCCATTCTTATTGTATTTTTATACTTTTTTGGCAGCATTAAATATTTTTTTAAATGGACAATAAATCTCTCGTGTGCACATTATGTTAGGGAGAAGCTGTTACGAGCTTGTGTGTGTGATGGGAAAAGGAAAAAAAAAAAAAGCAGTGCTTTGCCTTAAGGTGTCCTGATATCCTTTGTCATAAGTGGAAAATGGCAGAATGGTTAGAATGTGCTTTATGCAAAGATTTGCATCAATGCTAAGTGTTGTAGTCCCAGCTAGGAGGAACTCTTGCACCTTTCTCTTGTAGTATACCACTAAGAATATGATTTTGTTAATCTGGTAGGTTGGTTTGATAATCCATCAGGTGTTTCCTACAAATTATGCACAAGATGCTTGGGGTCACTTTGAAGGGAAAGTGGTTCGTTGGTGATGCTTCCAAGCAAGGAGAGATGGGAAATGTGACCTCCTTCATGGGGCTTGAGAGGCGGGTGTGGAGCTCACGAGGTCAATGGTGTCATTAATTAAAAGGGTTTTGGATTGTGCCATCGTGGTGTGTTTGATATATGATGTTTCACATCTTCTGCCAGCCTTCTCCCTGACAGTGAACAACAAAGGGGTGAACTGGAATGCTGCTTAGAGGTGTTCCAATGGACACTGTGGCGTTTCCAGCCCTACACCTGCTGTGACAGAGCTGGGCAAAATTCTGCACTTGCTGAGTTCTCTGGCAGTTTCAGAGCCACCAGACCTCTTTGTTTACTAAGACTGTTTAACTGTTTTGTATGCAATTTGTACCTGGCCTATTTTTGTAACAAGTCTTTTTGTACAAGCATTGAAGAGGGGGGAAATTTAAGCCAACAGAAGCTTTTTTTTCTGCTAAAATATAAGCAGTAGTCCAAAATCTGAGGCTCCTTGGTGAAAGCAACTGTATTCTGAGTTGTGCTTAACTTGAAGTGGCAGCTGATTCAGGGGAGGACTTAATGCCATTACTTCCATGTTTGCCTTAGCTACCGGTAACAATGTGTCTGTACGTCATAAGCAGCCTCCTCCTGCAACACTCCATCCTCCATAGGAGCAAGGCAGTGGGGTACAGAGAGGCCATCAGTGGCAGAACCAGCGAGGGCTGGAAGAGGTCGAAAGGGACTGGAAGCTTATTAGGAAAGGCTGGAGCAGAGGGAGGAATCTCGTTACTGCTTATCACTGAGCAAGTGCCAGGACAGATCCAGTCTCAGTGATGTCCAGTAATAGGGACATGAACTGGAAGACAGAAGGTTCCATGCAAACATAAGGGGAAAACATCTGCACATTGAGGCTGGCAGAGGACTGTCAGAGGCTGCCTAGAGAGAGGGAGAAGTCTCCAGCACCAGGGCTATTCGAGGCCCAAGAGAGCTGTTTCTGTGTGATTGATTCTGGTTGAGGCTGCTTTAGCAGGATTGGACAAGATAATCTTCAGCCTATGCAATTCCAACCAGCCTTCCTACCCCTGAACACACCTGGGCACCAATACAGCACAGCCCAGGCCCCTGTGGCAGCGTAGTCCCCAGCCAGGACCAAGGCAAAGGGCACAGAACACAAAAAAACAGCTTCCCCCCTTTTTTGTTTCTTTACTACTCTCCAATTTTACTTAGGATATGTAAAAAGAAACAAAAAATATCCCCTTAGCTTTAAAGAAGAGACTGAAGTATACAAATGACATCCCAGAACAATGTCTTGAGTATTGTACACTGGACAAGCTCTGCAAAATCTCATTTCAACATTAAGAGTGTTTCATATTTCCCTTTCAGCTGTATTGAGTTGTTTTTGTCTCTTGCAGTGACATGTTACATACACCACTGCAAACACTATACAACTGCTATTTAACTAAAGCTATTAAATTTAGCAATACTCACCCCACAATATGATCCATTCTCTCAAACTGCTTTAGATAATGAAATTGGTGGAGAAATTTTACTGCCTGGATGGACCTGTATGCTGTAGAACAGGCAAATTTTGCTTGCTCGAGTATAAAAAGAAAGTTAACACAAACCCAGATTTGTAGTGAAGTATTTGAAACTTGTTAGCAGCAGGCCCAGCAAGTACCTGACATACTAGTAAAATTTCAAGTCAGCACAAAATGTACTATTAAAATTTCAAGTTTAAAACCCAAGAGCTTCAGTAACAGCATTTAACACTCCTTGGGGAACAGACAGAAATAGCGTCAGGCTACCACAGTGCTGATTAAATGTATATGTAAAGTGCTGGTGTTGACTCCTGCTTTGTGTGTTGCAAGCTTCTCTACGGTTACTGGGGTGGTTTTCCTCTCCAGCATCAGCAGAAAGAGTTGAATCTTTCTTATATGCAGAACATGTGGAGGTGGACATATGTTATCAGGCACATGGAATAGCTTCTACAGAAGATATTAAAGAGTTGGGGATTCTTCAGCCTTAAAACAAGATGGCTGAAGCCCATATGGCAAAAACCTAGAGACCTGGGGAAGTTCACCAAGCCCAGTTGCTTGCTGTTTCACAAAGCATGAAGACTACAAGACACTCAGTAAATTTATCATCCAAGAGTTTAAGACAAACAAAACCAGAGCCAGATAATGAAGTTTAGAACTAAGTGTCAAAATTAGACAAAATCATGACTGGTTGTTAAGCGAAATGGCCTCTCTACAACTCTTACCTCAGAAGCTTGCTAAGCTAACATCAGGAAAAAGGCACCAAGTTCAGAGAATGGTTTGGGTTGGAAGTGACCTCTAAAGGTCGTCCCCTCTGCAGTAAACAGGGGCACCCTCAAACAGATCAGTTAAAATACTTATCTAACCCAGCATGGATATTCAAATGTTCAGCTACCCAAGACTTAAATATTGAATTTAAAAAAATAATTAATCCAACTAATTATTCAATTAATAAATCAACAAGATTACCTACACCTGACTAAACTGTTCTTAAATGCTGAACCTGGAAGCTATCTCTGGGTCCAAGGCAGGCAGAAATCTTGTTGCAGAAAGAATATGTGCTTCAACTTCAGTATTTCTGGATCTTAGTCACTCAAAGTACACCCTGGATGCTGTAAGGAGAGGCAAGGAGAAGCAAATCAGCCTTGTATTCTGGCAAGGTAAAATATTTTCTTCACATGAAAAGCTGCAGCAGAGGAGCCAGTGTTTACTGCACACACTTAAGTAACTCGACCCACATTTCTGTAACTATTAAAAGTAACTTTTATTAAAAATATATTCTCTTCATAAATAATCATTACTGTATACACAATCCTCTGGGAAACACACACTGTGGTATTCGGAATCAGTGGCACTTACATCAAATACACTTTCACAGCTGCAGACGTCATTTTGCAGCTCTAAAAAGGTTTAAGTGACCTGGGTTTTGGGTTGGTTTTTGTTCTTCCTTCAGAGGACAGAGCGGTATTTACAAGCAAACATGATCCAAACAGCACAGGCAGATTCAGGGTATGGAAACACTCGGACGCGAACTGCAAGTCGCACTTGGTCCCCCCTACAACAGATTATTTCTTCACAGAAAGGAGATCTGTGGGACAAAAAGAAAAACCAAGAGGAACAGATGTTACTAAGCTGCTATTAATAATTTCAGTCACAGGTATAAGCATTAGCCACATTTACAGAAATTAAGTAACCATGAATGTCATGAGTCTGTTATTACAAATAATATTCTTTTGTAATGCAAGGGTATTGCCTTGGAGGTAAAAAAAAAGATCACCACTGATCATCTTTAACAAATTCACAAAAAATAACTCCTCATTGTCTAATTTAACCCATGAGATGTCTACCATCACTGAACTCACCACTGTAACACTTAAGACAAAACATCCTCAACTTGCACCAGGGAGGGTTTGGGTTGGATATTAGAAGAGAGGATTAGATTGCATATTAAAAGAGAGGTTTAGGTTGGATTTTAAAAGAAACTTCTTTACTGAAAGACTTCTCAAATACTGGAACAGGCTCCCCAGCAAGGTGACTCAACCCCCATCTCTGGGGATTCATAGATTGCCAGATTGGGACTCTCAAGGATGATCTAGTCCAACCTTCCAAGGTAAGAATATAGTTTAAATGAGTTGGCCCAGCACCCTGGCAAGCTAGTCCTTGAAACTAATGTAGGGGAATCAACCTCCCATGGGAGTTTATCCCAATGTTTAATAGTTCAAATGGTGACAAAAAAAAAAAATTCTGGCAACCAGTTCAAACCTCCCCAGTAGCAACTGGTACCCACAATGTTTAAAAGATGCAAAGATATGTTGCTGAGGAACATGGTTTAGAACCACACTTCACTGTTAAGTCTAACTATCTTAAAGGTCTTTTCTAAGCAAAACAATACTATGATTCTATGACAAAAGCTCTGCCCCACCATGATCCATCCCATACATCTTCTCTTCCAGTTCTAATTCCAGCACATAAATTTTATTTAAATTCCACTACAAAAAAGAATTGCAATTCACCATTGTTCCTATTTGGCTTTAACATAGCAGAATCTTTAAACTTACCTAAGACAGGTGGCAAAAGCTCTCCTGGCATTTCTGTATACGAAATGGATGGGGAACCCTTTAAAGGTGTGACCATCAGGCACTGCTCTTCTGACAGCATCCTGAAACTCTTCATTTCCTGCAGAAATGCCTGTGGTACGTTCAAGCTCGTAGGCTGCTAACGCTGGTGACAACAGATAGGACAGATGGTCATCCCAAACAGTAGAAAGGCCAAGATCCTGCGAGGCAAGTCACAGAGCGATGACAACCATGCAGAATGAACATTAGGGTATGACCAAGCTTCTACTCCATACACATTCAGTTAAATCCACAACAAATCACTCATTTGCAGTTCATGGAAGCAAATCCATGCAGCACTAAGATATGTCTGCTGACTCACACACTAAGTGGAACAAGCAAATACCACCAATAAACTATCAGACATTTAGCAAGAAGTGAAGTTAGGCTGTTAGATTAAAACAAAACCACCAGAGCTGAAATTACACGTTTTGGGTACAGTATCTTTGCAGGAAATGCATGAAGGGAGCATAAGGTCAACTAAGATTCACCTCACATTTTTCCAACATCTCTCATGCAAACCCACACAACAGCTCCCCAAAACACACTGAGGTGTACGTGAGCCTTACTCCTACCATCCCTCCAGTGCAAAGTAGATAAAAATCTACCATGCAGGTACTCAATGCTGCAGAGACTCATTCTGTGAGAATTATTTGTTACCCTAGAGGTTGAGTATGGGGAGATAGAAAAAAAACAGAAGTCCCAGTAAAAAGACATAACCCAACAGGTATTTAAAATATTATCCCCTTCATATCCATCACAGGAAGAACTGTTTCTGGCACATCATTCTTGTAAAAATCATGAATTAGAACAAAACTAACTTTAAGAAATACCTTCTGATTTTGTCAAGCAGTCAAGAGTAAGATCATGAAAAATCAGAAAAGCCTGCTTTTATCTAGAGACAAAACCATTTGTGATTGACATGCAAAGCCCAATAACAATCAGATTTATCTTCCCAGATATCATTCACAGACCATTATAGATAGTCTGCAGGTGCCTGTTAAGCTGTGGACTACAGACCTAGAACAAGAGGCAGAGGAAGGGTGAGAGAAAGAGCCCACACACGAGACTCCAAATCACCACTGCAAACAGCAAGATGTCTAACCTAGCTCACTGAAGCCTTTCCAAACTCTTTTCCAATAATTTCACTTATGCAAAAGCTGATGGAAAACACACTGCAGAGTATGTGAACTAATGATGGCTATCTAGGACAAGCACACAGTAAAACCATGCACCCTTATTGCAACAGATGAAGGACAATCTTCACACAGCATTTATTACCTTTCTGTGTTCAGAGACCAGTATTCTCAGCTGGAGTTCTATCTCGTTGCTTGCTACTGCAGCATCTACTGTGGAAGCACACAGAGGAGGAAAAGGGGGAACTGAAGATGTTGTTCCAGGAGGACACACAGATTTTATCGCTTCTTCACTCATGGGTTTCCATTTAGACTCATCATGCAGGTCAAACACACAGACCTCCACAGCATCTGAGGGCTGACAGTTTCCCAAGAACTTCTGATGGTTGAAGATGCAGCCTACTGTGCGGTAAGGATGCAGTGCCTTGGCTTGCTCAACGAGTGGAGTGGCATCGGGGTTGACAGGTATGTGGATGTACCTAATTAAAAACATCCTTTATCTTATTGCTATACCTTATTTCAAGGCAAGATTAAAAAATATTTAGACAGGGCAGATAAAAGGTGTTTCTACTTTCAAAAATTTAACCCAAGTTTGTTAAGAATTGTTTTTTTCCCCCCCAAAGTGGCATTTGTTTATTTATTCAACAGTAAACATTCAACAAAGTAACACAGCACTTTTTTTTTTTTTTCCCCCCCTTAAAACTGAAGCTTGAGGAGTGTAGATTTAGACTGGATACCAGGAGAAAATTCTTTACAGTAAGGGCGGTGAGACACTGGAACACGTTGTCCAGGGAGGCTGTGGAGACCCCCTCTCTGGAGATGTTCAAGGCCAGGTTTGATGAGGCCTTAAGCAGTATGGCCTAGTGCAAGGTGTCCCTGTCCATGGCATGGAGGTTGGAACTAGATGATCTTTAAGGTATCTTCCAACTTAAACCATTCAATGAATCAAGCACATGCTCAACAGCAATTAAGTTTTGTAACTATAACAAACTGGCACTTCAGGATCAAGCTGAGGGATCATCAGGGCCAAGCCTCTTCAATGGCTGGAGCCCAGTAGGACTCTCTCCGTTCTGCCTTTGATCTCAATCTGTCCCAGTTCCAGAATCCAATTTCTGAATCAAGTTCCTATCTGCTGGTGAGTTCAGCCTGGGACTTCCCCAGTGCCTGTACCCAGCATCAGTGGTGACAGTGACATCAGGGATTTTGGCTCAATATTGCTTTGTATCTATTTCATTTTACTTTTATTATTCTCATTAAAGTAGTTTAGTTTTCCCACCCAACAGTCTCTCTCCCTTATTCCTTCTCTTCCCTGTGGGAAGGGAGAAGAGTTCATAGAGAGTTTGCAACTTATGCCCAGCCCTGATCCAAGGACACTCTGCAGCTTCCCTGCTACTCATCACATCTGGAGAAATATATCTTCAAAAGCTCCTAAGAAGATACACAAACAGTGGCAAAACAAAGCAGCATATTTTCAACACTGGAAATGACAGGTTCCACAAGCTTTGGAACCACTACCTGTGCCCTTCTGAAGTCACTCAATGAGAGAGGATCTCAGAGAACCCACAGAGATTTCTCCAGGGAAAAAAAGAAAGAAGTAAGGTAACACTGATTTCATAGATGAAGTAAGCAAAAAAGTTGTGTTCCTAAACATTCACATCAGATTTCATCTGCATTGGTGCCAATCAGCTGCCATAAGACACAAAGCAGTTACTAGGCAGTATTAAAGCCACTGAAAACTCTATTACAAACTGTTGAAATACTTCACCTCACACTGAACCAGTCAGCTTCCAATCAAAAGCAGTACACATTAAAAAAGATTCAAAGACAAAAATCACCTGGATGTCAAGGGGCAGCGCAGGGCCAGCTACTAGACAAGTAAGAAAGGCTCTCTGTGAAACCCTCTGCCTTCCCAAAACAAAGATACAGGTAAAAAAGTAGATACTGATGGGCTGGGAAAACCAGCTGGAATGGAAATAACAACAGTAAAATTAATTTAGATACAAACAGATACAAAACAATATGAAACCAAACCTCTCAATGGCATTTTCATCACCATCAACACTGGGAAAATCCCAGGCTGGACTCACAAGCAGATGGGAATTTGATTCAGGAGTTGGATTCTGGAACTGGCCTTAGAAATACAGATTAGAATCAAAGGCAGAATGGACAAAGTCCTACTCAGACACTAAAGAAAAGCCTTGACTTTGCTGTTCCCTAAGCTTGATCCTGATGCTGTCCAAGGGATAGGGATGGAATTCCTTGTTGGTCAGTTTAGGGTCACTTGTCCTGTCCACTCCTCCTGACAGGTGACATCTCTTACTCACTACACCCCAATGTAGCAGACGAGACTTAGAAGTGCCCTTGGTTTGCACAGGAGCGAGTCAAAGCCAGAGCCTTCCTTCAGCCCAGCCCTTGGCAGTAACTCTCCCCAGTGTTCTCACTGCTAGAAGCAGCCACTGCCTGTGCAAACCTGCCCTGAACTTGAAAAAATGCCCTCATTGAGCAGAGACTGAGCTGAGAAGTCACAGCACAGAGCAAGAATAGCTCTGTTCCAGCTCATCCTAGAACACTGGATCACATGACAGTGTGCAAAGATCAAAAACCAAAACTCAACACCAAAAGGATCTCATGCAAGCATCAATAAACATGCTTCTCTTTTCTTACATCCCCTTCACTCACCTATGCCCTGTTAAGCTCTCCCAAAAAGTAATTGTTCCATCAGTTCCACAAGTCATGACCCAAGTGTGGGGTACTCCTTTTGCTTTTGTTCCAACACACACAAAGGCTTCCAACCCAAATCCCAGGAGAAGACTGCATAGAAGGTTAGCATGGTCTTCACAGTCACCCTAGATAGTAAACACCAGTAAGCTGGTTGGAGTATTAGCCACAGATAAAATTTTTAAATAAAGTAGTGACATTTCTCTAACCATTATGTAACAAGTCAAGCTTTCCTGCTGTTTACCCAAAGCAAGTATCAGAAATCAGGATTTTAAGATCTAAACCTGCTTAATTTCAGTTTTCTGTAATAGAATTAATCAGTTAAAAATCCTAGTATCTTCTATTGATAAACTACTTGAATCTTTTGTTCCCATAGAGCGTAGGTACTGGAAAAAACACATTTCTCATGATTATTAAGGTACCTTCAAATAATCCTAAACCAGAATCTATCAACCCATAATGGCAAAACCATTACTCTAATTAAAGGTAAGAAAAATATATAAGGCAAAAAAATGAACTAGTGATAGAAATTACAGTGAGGATGTTTAGTCACCTGAAATGTGATTATTATTATTTCACTGCCTTCCCTTATGAAGAGTCCTTCTCCATCTTTCCTGTAGATTACTGTCACGTATTGGAGGGCAGTTGTAAGGTCTCCTCAGAGTACTCCCTTCTAAACAACCCAACTCCCTCAGCCTATCCTCATAGCAGAGGTGGCCTTCCCCTCTCATCTCTGTGCCCTCCCCCTGGACTCACTCCAACAGTTCAATGTCCTTCCTACAATGTGGACACCAGAGCTGGACACAGCATTCGAGGTGGTCTCACAAAAGCAGAGTAAAAGGGAAGAGTCACCTCTCTCAACCTGCTGGCCCCAGAAGAAGCTACAGTTTGTTTCATCCATTACAGCCATATAATACAAGTTTCAGTTGACCAAATATTAGGCTGAAACTTAGTGAAAACAACTTTCTTGCAAAACCAAAATGTAAAAATACGTATTTTAACTCATTTAAAAAAAAAAAAAAATCCAGGTTTTCAAAGAAACATTCAGCTCTTGCTGGATCAGTCCACAACTTAAACTAGTGTCGTGCAACTCATGGAATAGCAACATGAGATCTTATAAAAACAAAACTCATGGTCTAACACATGTATTGACAACTGGACCCCAACAACGGCAGTAGAGAAAATCTGCTCCAAAGCCTTCTTATCTACCAGTTAATATTTGATTCTCTTTTCAAAGACCTTAAGCTACTGCCACAGAATTCTGCAAATCTGATTTAATCCATGTCTTTGATGCCTGTTTTAAACCGCTGACTTGGGTGTGAACATGATACCAATTCCAGTGTCACACTGAGACTCTTTCGCATACCTTGTTCCTGGATAAAAAAGCAAGAAGGGTGCACCACTGCTCTTGTTTGCCACCACCTCCTCCGATGAGCAGAGCTCTTTCATAACCCAGGACGCTGACAAACCGTGCTGCTTGTCTAGGTGTGTCTAGCAACCGGCCTGCTCGAAGCGGTCTGATGTATGAACATACAGGACGGTTCACTCCATTTTCATCCTGCACATAGGACACGTGGTTACTTGCCAGTCAGGCAAACAGCACAACAGAGTTATTCATTATTCATCCCCTGTTGGTTTGAGCTAATTGGAGAATCTGAGTGAGAAATTAGACTATTGGCTGAGAGAGGTAAACACAGTGTGGCATTTCACCCAGTTTTACCGAGAAAGAAAAATAAAGTTGTTTTTAAGAACTATTCTGAAAACAACCAGATAGGAGACAGCTTCTGTCTGTTTGGTGCTGTGGCTGCTTCTCTTCCATGGTCTCCTTTGTCTCTTTGCCTTAGTAGCTAATTCAGAGTAAAATTACTAACTCGTTTCTATCGCTAATCCCCCTGACCAACCTACTTCAGCTTATCTGCAGCATCAACAGGTGGAGATAAGACTGGGGAAGGGGGGAAAGGTGGTAGGGGGTGTTTGGTTACCCTCTCTTGGGGATTTTGGTCTCTGGGAGGGCTGTGGTGTTTCTGTATTACCTTTTCACTGTATATATCTGTAAATATCTGTTATACCTTGTAAATATTTGCTTGTATATTGTGCATTGCTGTAAATATAAAGCTTCATTTATTAACTTCCAGTGTTTCTCTGAGTCTTAGCCAGGGTTTATAAAAGGTGGGGGGGGCAGGTAACTGCTAAACCACTACAAATCCTTAAATACAGATCATTCAAAAATAGTGACACAAAAAAATACTTCTACAATTAAGACACAAGACCACTAAGCCATTTAGAGACCGTACAGTAGGATTTTTCTGCTGGCTCTGTTACTTGTAGGAGACTCTGAACTAAATGCTTGAGTTGTAGCTGCTGCAGGTGTCACTTTCTTAAACAGGTGAGGAATTTTTCACTCTACCACTAACAATTCCCACATAATCATCCAGCAAAAACCCACCAGACAAATACACACACGCCCCCCCCAAATCCAAACAACCACCCTCAAAACATTAGAGACTTGGCTGATTTTAGAGTCTAAAAGGTGACTATTTGCTTCTGAATTTGAATATTTCATCATAACATCAAGCAGCAGTCAAATTTACTCACAAAGTACCTAGGTTTAGCTAAATCAAGGGAATAATAATACTAAGAATTTCTAGGAAAAATGAGCAAATAAAATGACTAGAAAAAAGCCTGGTTTACTACATGCTGAAGGGAAATATGATTATCAACTCGTAGAACTATTGCAATTATAGAACTCTTCCTCACTGAACTGAAATGGTACTTCTATGTTCATGTATTTTAAGAAGACATGAAAGCCTTTACATCTCCACAGCTTCAGGGAATTATAGTCTTATAATTATATTGCAGTCACATATTGCCCCCATTAATGTTTTGTCATGCTAGTGTAAGAAAAGCAGCATTTATCTGAAGATAACTGGAATCTTGTCAAAAATTATTTCACAGCTTGAAAAACAAAAAAAAAACCACCCACACAGGCAGGATTCATTCACCACACACTGAATACTGCCTCTGCACCTTAAGTACTGCATTCAATTCTAGCCATCTGAGACTGTCAACTGCACATAATGGCAATAAGCGATTGTCTCTGGATCACTTTTTTCCTCCCACTCTTCCTTTTTTTGTTTCTTTCACTTCATCTCAACACATGAGTTTTTCCACACTTTTGTCCTTTTTGTTCTCAGTCCTATTCCCACTGGAATGAGTGAGAATGGGTGGGGGCTCAGCTGCTGGTTGGGTTTTTTAAGTTCACATTGCTACTGAACACTCAAAGAATAACCAGAATGGAAGCTGCTACTTTACTGAAGAGAAGTAGGCACAGATCACTTCAGAACATTACTTGAAGTTACTGCACACTATCTGTGCTAGGAAAACTCATAGCATGAAAATCAGAAGGTTCATATCATTTCTGAGGGAGAGCTACCAAGGAGCAACTGAGACAATAACTTATTATGACAATAATCATATCCATAGCTATTTTCTGTCATTACCTAGACAGATCATTTCACAGACCACACAGAGCTCAAATACTATGTGGGTCTGTTCTAACAGAGCTGGCAGAGTCCATTTTTCACAACCACTTTATCTGGTATGTTTGAAATAGTTTGCACAGATCATTCAATTCTTGGCTATTCGTGAGTATTAAAGAAAAAAAGCTTAAGAGGAAAACACAATGCATGAAAGGTGGTTGGACCAATCCCTCTGTCTGCATCGTGTTATGAAGCTGAATTCAATACACAAGTAGCAGTTCAATCCCTACAAATTTTATTTGTTGTATGACACACCACATGCTGGCCTGACCCGAGTAACCACATCATAAATCTATACACATCAACTTCAAAATACATTTTAACC
>VWZI01014740.1:240764-277672 GCA_013396835.1 Psilopogon haemacephalus
AAAAAAAAAAAAGAGCATAACTTGGAGGATTGGGCTACAAACCTGTGCAAAGATCTTCACCAGCCTTACATTGTGTGTAGGCCTAATCTGTAAGTATTCCCTCCACCACTGTTTAGCATACACAAGAAACAACCGCTCTTTTTCTGCCGTTTTCTGACGTTCCAAAGCAAACTGCAGGCAAGCAAAAGACATCACCAATTACATATTTATTACTTACAAAGATGGAAAAAAAAACCCCATGTAATCAGTAAGTGTATTAACATCAAATCCTGGCATACGTAAAATAAAGCTTAACATGTAAAGTGTGCCAGGCACATGCTGAAGAACAGCATTTTTAAATGAAAACCCAATGAACAGAAGTCTGACTGAAGCAGTGCTTATCTTAAGTGCATTTCTGTACAGAAAGTACAAGTGATTAGGAAAATGACTATAGTAGTAGTATTTCAAATCAAGTAATGGTCAGCGTAACACGGATATAACACAGGCTGCAAGTTTGGTTCTTCATCCTGGAGACAAAAAGGCTCCATGGAGACTTTCTTGGGCCTTTCAGTAGTTAAAGAAGGCCTGTAAAAATGATGGGGACAATCTTTATAGCA
Source organism: Psilopogon haemacephalus (assembly GCA_013396835.1). Lineage (NCBI taxonomy): Eukaryota > Metazoa > Chordata > Aves > Piciformes > Megalaimidae > Psilopogon > Psilopogon haemacephalus. Next base: position 241,361 of record VWZI01014740.1, read on the forward strand.
GGCCCTGCTGTGACAGAATGAGGGTTGATGGTGTTAAACTAGAAAAGGGGAAATTTAGACTAGAAAGAAAGATGTTTTTTTTTCTAATGAGGGTGGTGAAACACCAGCTCAAATTGCCCAAAGAGGTAGTAGAAGCCCTATCCCTGAAAACATTCCAGGTTAGTTTAGATGGGTCTCTGAGCAATGTGCTCAGTAGCAATGTGAACTTAAAAAACCCAACCAGAGTTCAAGACATCCCTGCAGGGAGCTTAGACTAGATAACCCTTAAAGATCCCTTCCAACCCAAACCATTCTATGATTCTATAAACAATGTAGCTTTTTTAAAAAAATATATATTTAAATTTAATCAAAAACAATGTCTTGAACATTCAAGAACCCCATATCCCTCAACACCTACAACTAATTCTATATTGAGCTTCCCCCCTCAAGAAAAGAACAAGTAACCTCAGTTACTTACTTGAGTATTAGTTACTTCTGGAGACAGTGTCTTATTAAGCTGTGGATACAGTTCTAGTCTGATGTTTAAAACACCAACAGGAACTTTTGATTCTGTACCTTCAAACCAAAATACATTTTTGATCAGTTGTCTCAAATTTCATTTACTTAGGACATTTCAGACAGGCAGAAGCAAGTCCTTATAGGAAATATGTTACATCCATAATCACAAAAAGCAACTAAACTTCTTTAAATATACGCAAAATAAGCATATTTAAATTTCAAGTGCAAATGAGGATGTAACAAAGAACGATCTGGCCAGAAAAAGCACTGATCTAAATAGGAGATAACTATCCAAAGTCCTCGTTGGAGCCGGTACCAGGATGTATGAGATGAATTACATTCTAGATAGGTCTACAATAGTCATCTAAATAAGAGCAGTAGTCACACACTCCATTTATCTGAGATGGCAGCATGCTTTGGTGTTCTTGGTGATTTTTGTAGAGCGGTAAAATTTCAGAAGAGGAGAAAAAATAGGATTTAGAGGCTTTATTATTTTGAAAAATAGTAAATTTGGATTACTGAACTCTCACCATCCATTTCAGTATTAACTTGTTATGCAGTTCTACATCACTATAGATACAAAGCTCTCCATTTGAGAGAGTATCCAAACCCATACTGCTTACTAAACTTTGCCAGTGTCAGCATTTGCAGAAGGAAAATGAAGCTACCAAATATATTAGCAAATGAAGCTCACCAGAGTTGCACTCGGTGGATAAAATGCTGCAGCAAATCACACATCTCAAAAATAGCAAGCAAAAGTGGTAACAAAAAGGAATAACTTCCACTGTATATAAAATCTTCAAAATATTTTTGAGGGTATAATTTAATCTCATTTGAACCTACGAACAATGGCTCCTCTACCTAACAAGTAGAGAAACTGAGACAAAGAACAACTTAGTAGCTACCATATGACCAAAATTAATCCAGATGAAGTCTTGGATTCAGTCCTTATCCACTAAATCACAATACCATAAAATCACAAAATGGTTTGGATTGCAATGGACCTTAAAGATCACCTAGTTCCAAAGGCAGGGACTAACCTGGCCTTGGATACCTCTCCAGGCAGAAGACAACGACAACTTCCCTGGGCAACTGTTCCAGTGTCTCACCACCCTCACTGTAAAGACCTCTCTCCTAATTGACCCTCTTCCAGCTTCAATACATTCCCTCATCCTACCACTACGAGACCTTGTAAAAAGTCCCTTCCCAGCTTTACTCTCAGCCCCCTCTCAGTACTGAGAGGCCATAAATAAGTTTTCTCCAGCACCTTCTCCAGAATCCCTACTCTCACAGCCCGTCCCCATAGCGGAGGTGCTCCAGCCCTCTATCCTAAGAGCTTACACTGGAACTCCTAAAAAGTGAAAGACAAAAATACAGGTGCACACTAACTGCTAAGCACCTAAACCAAGCTGTTTGCCCCTCTTATCAGAAAAAAACACTTCCAGGTGCTGGAATAAATGGCAGCTCAGAAGATATCACTTGCTCTGGTAGTTGTCAGTTTGCTGGAAAAAGGACACAAATAGGATTTTACTCCCCAGTGCACAGGTCTGATACATTTGTGGAGAAGACTTGATTGATTTTTGCTGGGTTGGTATTTGGCAACTTCTCCAGATTTTGCAGAAAATCAACAGTGGAAGTTCCCAGGCATGGGGTCCATTACTACAAAGAATCTGGAATATACACTTGTAGTATTTTCAGCAACAACAAAAATCTGACCATTAGTCTCCTAAACATTTTCTAAAGATACTTTATAGCTATTGATGAGCTGGACTAAAATTAAACTGCATCACAAATACTCTATTAAGCTTATAAACAAGCTCAGTACTCTGTATTTTAAGTCATTGCAGCCTTATTACTTGCTCTTACCTACACCCAGGAGTTCAACAGCAACATTAGTTATACCATTCTCCACAGCCAAGACAGACCTCCACTCCAGGAAATAGGATGCAACTAGTGTTGTCTCACCAAACGTGTCTGTTTTGATCAGAACCATATGCACTGGATCACATATAGATAACATAGTGGTTGCATCCACCATTTTACTTCCATCACCTGCCGTAATTAAACCAAGATAAGAGAGCAAGGACATTGTCAATCCAAGCATTCCAGTGTAGCAAGTTCAAGTGCACAAAAATGACAGTGTAATTAAAGACAATAAAGAATATTTAATTATCATTAAGTAGAAGCAATTGAAAAGAATTTAGTAAGTTGGGATGCATCAGGTCAACTTACTGTACACAAGCAGTTAGGAGAAAACTTTCTCTGTAGTTAAGCTTGATCCTATCATACAAACTGCTCTATGAGCAGCAGAATCAAAACTTGGGACCTTTGAGTCTGTGATACACTCACTCCCCTCCCCAAGTGCAGCTGCAATAACTGTCTTCCTCTCTGCTTCCTGATATTCCTGTGTTTCTACAAGATTCAGACAATACCCAGAAGTCTTTTCATAACAAACTTAGCTCCTACCAAAAGGAGGGTAATAGTCTGTGGATGGCTGTCTCTTCTGATGGTGTTTGACAGCTGGCAGGCAAACTGCACTCACACTTAAGTTTTCCTTCCATATGATAACAAATTTATGTTTCCATTCTTCACTTGTCACACTCAGTTCATGAAAAATCAGAGTCTCTTACTATCATCTCACTGTCAATTATGGATAACGGTGGTCAGATTAAAATTTTATTTTGAAGTGTGAATGAAGGAAAACAAGAGGCAAGCACAGAGAAAGATCTACAAGCATCATAACCTAGTATATTACTCAGGTTCCTTAGGAAAATATGATTTAAAAAATAGAAAAGAAAGCCACTAAATACATTTCACAACAACTCTGAAGCAAAAACAAAACCAAAAACCTCAACATAATCAACTTTAAATGCACAATATTCCTTACCTAGGCTCTCCTTGTGTACTTCAAGTAAAAACCCATCATGAAAGTCTGGCTCACAGGCACAGGGCACAGGTTTAGTACGGAAGCGCTGATTCCGAAAATGCAGACAGAGAGTGAAGGTGGAACAGGTCTGGCCAGGCAGGGGCTCAGGTTCCTGAAGATGTTCCAGAAAAGCTTTTCCACCCAAAACCTGAAGGTAAAGATACCTTCGTGTTGGGTCAATGTTAGCTGTAAAGCGTAGCAATAAAAATGAAGAGACTACGAAGAATTCTTAGGAAGCATCTTAAATATCAATTAACCAACAGGAAATCAGAAAAAAGAGAAACTTTTCTGAAACAAGTGCTTAGGAGAAAGGGATTTTTTAAATGTATGGAAATCAGCTTCATGTAAAATCAACTAAATTTAAAACCATATCAAATTTTTGTGCAAGACTAACTTCTGCAGCTTACATAAACTTACTTCTTGCAGATAGGCAAGGAAATAAAAGTCCACCTTTAGGCCAGTTCCTAGTGGATTACTCATTCAAAAACCATACACTTCCAATTTCTCTTGAAGCTATGATCCCAGTATTAAAACAAAAAAGCAACCTACTTCTTTTCAAAGCTGGTGGTTCTCTGTCAACAATACGTGTTGATGGTTTTGGAGACAAAGTCTTCTCCTTTTCATTCACATCCTGAAATTACAATTAAGACTTTTTGAGGCATCAAGGGATACAAGAGTGCTTTTATTGCAAGCTTCTGAAAATTGAAGAATCAGCTGTTTCAACTGAATGCCAACACTCAAATCTGCTTCCTCCTAGTACTGGAGATGTAACAAAACTGAATAAATACTTCCAATATGTTATTATCATTCAATTGGTTCTGGCATATGCATTAAACTGTTCTGCTTCTAGTACGTCCCAAATCATTGAAGTCATTACACACCTTCAGAAGCAGTAAGTCTTCTCTCTGTCAAAACCACAATGTAATAAAAGGAATTAAAAAAGCAAAAAAATATTTACACTCTTTAAAACAAACTTACAGTTACAAATGTAAGTTCCTTCATAACATCATCAATGATTCCTCGTTGTCTTAAGGCTTTTATCAAGTCTTCTGTGGACAACTGCTGATGCTCAGGTGCTAACTCCTCACGTATAGTCTCAGCAAGGACTTCTCTGATCCTGCCATGGACATCCATCTGAAAGAAAAAATACAAGTTCTTTGTGTGGTATCTGTAAGACTAGAGGTATTCTCCTAGGAAGACAGGAATAACTACACCAAAATATGAATCCTTTCAGAATTCATCACAGGAGTCAGAGTATCTCACTAAAGCAGCTCTACCAGTTGAAAAAATCATTAAGCATACCAAACAAAATGTTTTCACTGCTCTTGACAGCATTCCCCCCGCCCTGAACTTCCCTCCTTACAAACAGGTCTGCAAATCCATCTACTACAAAATAGTCACGCTCTTAATGTCTTGTCTCCCTCCCAATTTAAGCTTACAATGAAGCAGCCTTACAGAAGGCGACTTGGTGGTACTGGTGGATGAAAAACTGAATATAAAGCCAGCAGTGTGCGCTCACAGCCCAGAAAGCCAACTGCATCATAAAGTGTAGCCAACAGGTTGAAGGCAGGGGTACTGCCCCTCTACTACACTCTGGTGAGACCCAACCTGCAGTGTTGGGTCCATCTCTGGAGTCCTCAGCACACAAAAGAGTCAGGCCTGTTGGATCAGTTCCAGAGAGGGTCACAAAAATTACCAGAAGGGTGGAAAACCTCTCCTGGGAGGGGGCAGAGCTTGCCGTGGCCTTTCGGTACTTAAAGAGGTCCTAACAGCAAACACTGGGAGGGACTCTTTGTTGGGAGGTGGAGTGATAGGGTAAGGGTTAACAGTTTCGAACTGAAAGAGGGTAGCAGTAAGCTAGATGTTAGGAACACACTTTGAGGGCGTTAAGACACTGGAACAGGTTGCTGCAGAGCCTCCCTGGAGCCGTTCAGTGCCAGCTTGAATGGGACCTTGAGCAACCTGGGCTAGTGTAAGGTGTCCCTGGCCATTGCAGCTGATCTTTAAGGTGCCTCCCGACCCAAACCATCCGACGATAGTAATTTCTTACTTTTGAAAGGGAAAATTACAGCCTGACACGCCTGTAGGAGAGGCACGAAAAGTATTAAATCTCCACTGCGAACTTCCCTTCCGCTCGAAGGGAAGTCAGAGAATTTCCATCGGGCACCTGAGCTGTGAAACTGCAGGGAGCTGTAACGCTGCTTCTCGCACAGCAGGGATGTTAAGGCCGCAGCCACCAGAACCTAAAACGCTTTGCGATACGCGAGCTAAAGCATTCGCATTCGTTCCGTTCAAGACCCAGTCCAACAACTTTGCTCAGAGAGCAGCAAGGAAGGAAAAAAAATAAACAAATAAACCTCAGCGACAGAGTGTAAAAGCAACAGCAACCCAGGGTAGGAAGAGCAGCCAGGGCGGCATGGCCTCAGCTCCAGCTCAGCGCAGAGAACAGGAGAGTGAGATGAGGGCGCGGAGCTGAGGCGGCAGGCGAGAGCGGGAGCAAGGCCGCAAGGTACAGCAGCCATGAAGCCAAGGCAAGAACTGCCGCTGACCCTCACGGAAGGAAGCAACACCGCTAAGGGCAAACGGTGCCTCAAAACCACCCGAGGCGACCGAACACGGTGAAACAAAACGGCGAGAGAGCGGACCCAGAGCGAGGGCATCCGCACCGCCAGGCCCCTTCGCCTGCCCCGGCGCTTCCCCCGGCTCCGCCGCGGAGACAAGCCCCCCAACCTTAACCAGCTGCTGGTGGATGATCTGCTTCAGCTCGGACGCTTTCTCCGGCGGCAGCGACATGGCGGTGGGACAGGAGAGGAGCCGCGAAGCTTGGCGCCCCGGGAGCAGCGGGGAAGGAGCGGCCGGCAGAGCTGCCTCTCCGACAGGCGGGCGGGGCAGACCGGTACTGCCCGCCCCGCCCCCCCCGTCNGCCTCCCCTGTCTGCCGAGGCGACTGCGCAGCCGCCGCCGCTTTCTTCCTCCCTCCATTCCTCCCTTCCTGCTTCCTAGGCCGGCATGTTTGTTCCTTGCGATCGCGGCGGTGGCTCCGCCAGCCCCGACTTTACAGGATTCACTCTGCTGATGGTAGGTCGAGTTCCTGCTTTTCCTTGGCGATGTGCTTGAGAGGCACCCACCGGAGCGGCCGTGGGCTTTTCTCCGCTCTGTGAGGCGGGCAGGGTCTTCTTTCTCTGGTCGCTTGTGTGGCAGGAGGTCCGGGGCGTTTTGGGCTGTTTTCCTACCTGTTCCCGAGGAACATAGAGTGGTCGAATGTTTTAGATTGGGAGGGACTTTTAAAAGTCGTGTAGTCCAACATCCTTGCAATGAGCTCAGACGTCTTCATGTAGAGCAGGTTGCTGAGAGCCCCATCCAACATTAACCTAGAAAGTTTCCAGGGATGAGGCTTCTGCTACCTCTGTGGACAACCTGGGACAGGGTTTCACCACCCTGACCGCAAAAAATGTCTTCTTTAAATCGCGTCTAAGTCTCTCCTCTTTTCATTTCAAACCATCGCTCCTTGTCCTGTCACAACAGGCCCTGCTAAAAAGTCTGTCCCCATTTTTCTTCTAGGCCCCCTTTGAGTACTGACAGGGCACAAAAAGGTCAGCCCAGAGCCTTCTCCAGGCAGCAGAGGGATTGCAGCCCTCCCTTCATTTTTGTGGATTCCTCTGAGCCCACTCCAGCAAGCCCCACGTCCATCCCTGGCTGTCTGCCTGTGCAGAAGCCTCCCTGCTTCTTGCTCCTGTCAAGCTGTTCTGTGCGGTCCCTCTGAGGTTAAAATGCCCTCTGTATTTTACAAACGAGATTTGTACTATCTGGGGATTTCCAACGGAATAAAAAGGCTCTTTTTGTTTCCTTTGAGGTGTGATAGATAAACGTTGTCAATGAAGGAAGTTCTCACTTCGGGTCTATGTAAACTGTGATTAGGATTATTTCGGAAAGCGTAGCAATAACCTTCACACATGTACGAAATTAATTTAAGGTAGTCTACCAAGGGTTACTTTGTTTATTGTTGGGCATGAGTTCCAGTGCAGGCTGAGAAGCAGCCCAGATTATTTTTCCTGCCATTGAGACCCTTTACTGTATTACCTAAGGATAACTTTGATCACCTTTCACCGAGGGCTGCACAGCCTGGGATGACTCTGCAGCCTGCACGGGAAGTTATTCCCCATCAGCTGACTTGTCCACAGGAAACAGATCAGGGCTTTTGCCATGTCTGGCAGTGACAGGGAGTTGAATAGCAGCCAGTTTGGGATGACAGCCTGGAAGTGCTGTTTCCTGCGCTTGTCAGCATCACATTCGGGGCGTTTCCACAACTGGTGGCAGCAGCAGCAGCAATTTGTAGACACGGACCTGCTGAGAAACTGAAGGGAAGCAACCAAAAATTACACTGTTGTCTTCCTGGACCAGTTTCTGTACGACACAAACTCCAATTGCTCTTTCAGTGCCACCAGGTTAGGTCAGTATCTGTCCCGACTGGTGATAACCCTTGGCAATTGGTATCGGATGGACAGGATCACGCTTATCGTTGTTAAAAGATGAGAAACCATCTGTGCTTGTATTCTAGTCCAGCTGAGATCTACAGGTTTAATGTGTAATAGTCAACACGGCCGTTAGGTGTCGACTGAGGGCTGGCGGTCTCAGCATTGGTCGCCGGAGGGACTCTTAGCTCATCTGCACCCCAAGAAAGAGGGAGGAGGCAATTTCCAAGCCGTTGTTTAAACCCACAGTGAGACAGGAGGATTCACAGAAGTGGTCACTGTGCTTCTAGGGGTCAAGGATCAAAGTCTGTGTTAAGAATTGGTTAAGAACCAGTTACTTGTGTCAGAGGAGCGAGCAGTTACTTCAAAGTGATTGTGTTTGACCAGAACTAAGTAATTCAAGCTTTCACTGTTGCAGTTACTTCGAAGTGATCATGTTTGACCAGAACTAAGTAATTTAAGCTTTCACTATTTGAAGAGCATCTTGTGTTGTCCATAAACCACGACGTAAATCAGTAACTTCTGCTCTTTCAGCCAGCGGTGTCAGTGGGAAATGTTGGTCAGCTGGCAATAGATCTAGTGATTTCTACACTTGACATGACCAAAGTTGGTTACTTCTACACTGACTGCCTGGTGCCAATGGTTGGAAATAACCCATATGCAACATCAGAAGAAAACTCAAAGGAGCTGAGTATAAATGCTGAAGGTGGGTCTGGAATGCTGAAGGTATTTGTAAGCTGCACAGAACATCACATTTACTTTCTTTGCTGTTGTTATATTTTGGTTTTGTAAATTATATTTAAGGTCAGTAATGACAATTCCAGTAGCTCACAGACAACAATGTATTTACACTTCACAGAGGAAACTGTGTATCGTTTTTTTGTATAACCAATTTGACATATGGAACCAGTAAGGATTACTGAATTTCAACTATGTTACACAGCAACTGAAATTTCCTCTGTGGCTATAATCCAAACTAACATGAAATTTGGACATGTTTACAGTAAATTACTGGAAAGCAGACAATTTCTGTTGTAGAAGGATACTTATCCTCCCTTCCTCCTTCCTTCCCTCCATCCTACCCACGTTTGCCTTTTTTTTTCCTTAGGTAGTGTTTCTCCCTGTCCCTGTTTCATATTCTTGGTGTCTTTTCCTATATCGTTCATTACATTTAATCTTTTTTTTTTTTTTTTTTTTTAATCATGGAACTCAGAATATTCTGTCAATCTTTGCAAAGCTGCATGAAGAGATGAGGTGAATCATTACAGGAGATAATTTTTTTTTTCCCAATCCTGTAAATTTATGACAAATGGAATTAACTTCAGTAGAGAAAATGCATAGTAAATACACTGTGGATATTGAACACTGTGGACATTGCCAGGCTTTCCATCTGAACCTATAGCTGGAAGGTTTGTAAACTGAATTAATTTGCACACTTCTAAATCCAGATCTTCTTGCTTTCTTCTCGTAGTGTATTTGTTACCTTCAAAGAAGCTTGTAGTTCTGCAGATCAGATCACCTTTTATAAAGGTATGTTCACTGATAGATCTTCCTTCACTCTTCAGTTTGAGCAGTTCTGTTGGCAAACACTTTAAGTGGCCTAGCAAAATATTTTCCTACTTGGTGCTGTTACACCTTCTGCAGCTGACACAGTTTTAGGTAACAAAAACTGACTTCTCTATTCACTGCAGGTTGAGGTTTAGATTTGATTTTCCAAGCCCCAGAGCTGCCCACCTGTGTTGGTAGATGTTAGTGTAAATACATCCTTAGATATTAACAGACTGGGGAATACAAACTGCTTTTAAAAAAACAACCTGAACCTGGAAACTAAATGGATATGAACAAAATTTACTTCACTGCTGAGCATTATCTGTTAACACCATTGTTAGCTTTTGGCTTCTTTTGTAAAGACACACTATATTTTTTCATGTTTTCTCTCTGCCTCTGCACAAAGAACAAGTACAGGCCATTCTGTGACACTCTGCTTTCGTGGGTGAAAAGCTGCAACTTTGCCAGAGTCCTCGTTCTGTCCAGCAGCCACGCATATCAGCGCGACGATGAGCAACTCCTTGGGTATGTTTGTGTCATGAAAGGACCTAATTAATATTTCTGTTCTTTTTCTCAGACCTATTTCCCTCTACTGAGTACTTTTGGCAGGGCTCTTTTGCTTGGCTGCGTACATAAGTCATGAAATACTTTATATCCTAAAAATTATGTCATACAAGACTGGAGAATCTCTCTTATGAGGAGAGTCTGAGACACTTGGGACTGTTAGCTTGGAGAAGAGAAGACTGAGAGAAGATATTCTCAATGTCAATCAGTATCTAAAATTGGGGGACAGGGAAGAGGATGGGGCTGGACTCTTTCCAGTGGTGCCCAGGAACAAGACAAGGGCAGTGGCCACAAACTGGAATGTGGGAAGTTCCCTCTGTAAATGAGGAAAAACTTCTTTCCTGTGATGGTGCCAGAGCACTGGACCAGGCTGACCAGAGGGTTTGTGGAATCTCCTCCTCTGGAGAAATTCCAAACCTGTCTGGATGTGATCCTGTGCAACCTACTCTGGGTAGCCCTGCTTTAGCAAGGAGGTTGGACTAGGTGCTCTGCAGAGGTCCCTTCCAATCCCCACCAGCCTGTGAATCTGTGGTTTAATGAATTCCCTACATCAGCACTTTCTTAGATCAGATTCCCCAAAGACTGAGGGTAGTGCATTCAGAAAATACTTATACTTAACCAAAGTCTGCTTATATTTGTAGGTTGAGCTTGTTAAAAATACTGCATTATGATGAAGTCCAAGTTTGACTTAACTAACTTAAAATTGGTCATCAAATCAAAGAAGAAAAAGCTTATTTGAATTGTAAATCATCTTAATGATGTGCTTATGTAACTGGTATTTGCCAGTGCTTCGAGCCTCTAGAGAGTGTACCTTAATTCTGGTGGTGGCAGGAAGTTGAGTGGTTTGTACTGTTTTGAGGCCACAGACACGTTTTTAATTCCTTTTTGAGGAGGACAGGAATGTCAGTGCCATTCTTCATTGCAGGTGTGAGGTCCTGAATGCTTTCAGCTTCTTTCTGTGACAAGTTTTAACATTGATGAATATTTTCTGATTTGCTTCTAGGACTCCACTGCGCTACTTACTTACACCTGATCTTGAGAAAGCAGTTGGAGGCCATATACAAGAGCTGAAGTGGAAAGAAATGGAAAAAGTAGCAGCTTACCCTGGAGTAAATGATACAGAAAAGGTTCTGCATATCCCTGGAGGTGGCATCACAAAACTGCTATTTACAGAGAGGTCAGTTGGCTAAAGATAAGCAGAGAGAGATATCAGAAGTCTTGAGTTTAGTGCATGAGTAAAATTATCTTTTAAACTGCCATGGTATAGGAAAAGGATTTATAGGAATAGGATTTCTTCCAGATCAAGCCCATAATTAAGAGGAAAGACACAGGGAATTCTGCATCATAAAGTTAAAATATAAAAATATAAGCATGTGGAAGAGGCCCTGAGTAACTCTTTATTTTCTTAGCAGTTATTTTTGACAGTTGCCCAGACTGTTGCATCTAACAGCAGAAAAGTTACTAGTATCATCCTTATTTGGGCTGGCTTGACTATGGAAACAGTGTACAAAAGTAAAAGAAAATACCTCCCAGGACTTTACAAAATAAATAAAACCATATTACAATAATAGCCTAAATATCAAAGTGGAAAAATGTGACTAGTGTGAGTAGAGATCTTCAGCCTGCAAAACTGCACATAAAGATACAGCATGATTGTATCAAAGGATGTGTATAAATGCTTCACCAGAACAAAAAGGCTAACTAAAGATGTGAAAGAGACCCTGGATAACTCTTCAGTGATGCAAGATTCCTGCTTTATAAACAGGAATAAATTCAAGGCTAAGGAAAAAGAATATCAAGTGTGAAAATGCAGCCAAGGAAGACCCCAAACTATATGCACACAGTTTCACTTTTTGAGTTTGGGTTTTTCCTTAGCAAGCCTCATGCAGATTGTTGCTCTTAATACATAAATATAATTCTTCAGGATTTAGAAGGGAAATAGAAACTGACTTTGAGCTCACTTTTGTTGCAGCTGTTCAAAAGGAATCCAAATGGCAGTTCTTCTGAAATTCTGCTCAGAAGGGGACAACATCCCTGATGCATTTGCTCTTGTGAACTATCTTAATGACTGGCTGCAGCTCATTAAGAGTGAAGTAAGTGCTGTTTGATCTGGAGTTCTTGCTTTTTAATTTTTTATCCATTGTTTTCCTTTTTTTTTTTTTTTGTTTTCCTTTTTTTTTCCAATCTGGAATGTGAAAAAAGGTTATTTAGCTGAATTTTAGAACAGTTATAAAGGCAGGAGTTTGGTTCATTTTGGCCCTTGGTCATCAAGGATACACCAAACTAAAGACACCTTTTGATGAAAGTCACTGGGAATTTCCTCACCTGAAGAGCCAAACCTAAAGTCCAGTCCGTTCGACAGCTGAGGGGGAAATTGTGTAAAGGTTTTGATCGCTACTATATGAAACTTCCTCCATTGTTGCATTTTTTGCAGAGTAACAACTCCACAGATGCTTCTTCACAATGGAAAGCACCGAGTTCTTGGCGCTTGCTTTTCGGCAGTGGTCTTCCCCCTGCACTCTTCTGATCAGGTCTGAACTCTCTGTAAGTCCCTTGAGAAGGTGATTCCATAGTCATTGCCAAGCAACAGCAACTTACTTTGTTCTGTACATAAATTCTTTATATTTAAGGAAAAATCCTTTTACACGTGTGAGTAGCTAAAGAGATTGAGGTAACTTTAACAAATTGACCAAAGAAATAAATTTTGTACAGTTGCTTATTGAATAACTTGGGTTAGAGGGGTTTTTTTTTCCTAATAAAATGTTTTTTTAAAAAAAAAATGAATTAGATGTTACTTCTTAATGTACCTGATAACTTGAATCATTGAATGCTATAGGTTGGAAGGGGTCTTTAAAGGTCATCTAGTCCAACCCCCCTGCAGTGAGCAGAGACATCTCCAAACTGGAGCAGTTTGCTCAGAGCCCGGTCCAACCTGACCTACAATGTTTTAGGGAAGGGACTTTCACCACCTCTCTGGGCAGCCTGGGCCAAGGTTTCACCATCCTCACTGTAATTTTTTTTTTTCCTTTTCTTTAGTCTAAATCTCCCTCTTAAAGTTTAAAACCATCACCTCTTATCCATTTGCAACAAGCCTTGCTAGAAGATTAGCCTCACCTTTCTTCTAGGCCTCTTTAAGTACTGAAAGTCCACAATAAAGTCTCTCTGAAGCCTTCTCTTCTCCAGGCTGAAAAACTGCAATTCTCTCAGCTTATTCTCACAGCAGAAGTGTTCCAGCCCTCCCATTATTTCTTGTGGCCTCTTTTGGCCTTACTCCAACATGTTCATGCCTCTCCTGTGCTGAGGACTCCAGCACTGGACCCATCACTGCAGGTGGGGTCTCAGCTGAGCAGAAGGGCAGAATCCCCTCCCTCCACCTGCTGCCCACACTTCTTTACATGTAGTCCAGGCACAGGTGCCTCCTGAGCTGCAAATGCACATTGCCAGCTCACTGTCAACTTTTCATCCTCCAAGGTCTTCTCCTCAGGGCTGCTCTCAATTTATTCATCCCGCAGCCTGTACTGATCCCTGGGATTGCTCTGACCAAGGTGCAGGACCTTGCACTTGTATTTGTTGAACATCATGAGGTTCACAGAGGCCCACTTCTTGAGCCCCTCTGGATGACATCTTGTCACCTGTACCACTCACTTTAGTGTCATCTGCAAATCTGAGGGTGCACTCAGTCCTGCTGTGCCATTGGTGAAGGGATTAACCAGCGCTGGATTTTGAAGGTACTTGATGAAGATACTGAGTGGCAACCAGAGATCAATGTGCAAGTGTCAATGTTCTTGTGAAGATAATCCCTATTCTTTCAGGTCAGCTGTGAATTGGCTTCTTACCAATACCTTCTGTTTCAGAGCTGCTGAAGCAAAGATCTCGGGAAGCAACAACAGTGAAGTCCTTTGGGAAAAGATCAAAAGCCAGACTGAAACAAGCAGAGACTTTACTGGTAAGGGCAGGCAGGGGTTGGAGCACACAGCCCCAGACAGAACCCAGCATCCTGAAGAGCTAAAGCAGCAGCAAGGGGGCAGGGCTACGACCCAGCGTGGTAGTTTGGACACCCCCAGAGAGCACCAGTGACCCAGATTGAGGGCAAACAGGGCATGGTGTGGCAGTTTGCAGGCAGGGGGAAGTCTCTGTCTGCTCTGCAAGTCAGACAGTCAGTCTTGATCGACCTCTCAGGCAGTGTGGTGAGTGACATCGAGCAGGGATTGCACTCCTGGCAGGGAGGTGTGTACTGCTTAACCCAGTGAGGGCCACTGCCTCCTCCCAGATAGAGCTGCCAAAGGCAGAAACAACTGTGCAGACCTTCAGCTGTGGGCACCGCCTCAAGCAGTCAGTGTCACCTCTGTGCCTGGCAAGATCGTGTAGCACATCCTGAAGGCTTTGCTGAGGCATACAGAAAATGAGCAGGTGATTGGTGGTAACCAACATTGCTTCACCAAGGTCAAATCATGCCCAGTTAACTTGGTGGCCTTTTATGATGGAGTTACAGCATTGGTGGATAAGGGAAGAGCAGCTGATGTCATCTACCTGGACTTGTGTAAAACAGTTGACAGTGTCATGTGTAACATGGTGGTCACCAAATTGGAAAAGGAGGGAGTTGAGGAGTGGACCACTTGCTGGCTGCATGGCCACGCTCAAAAGAGTTGCAATCAACAGCACAATGTTCAAATGGAGACCAGTGAGGAGTGGCATCTCTCAAGGGTTGGTACTGGGCTCTGTGCTTTGTCAGTGATAGGGACAGTGGGATTGGCACACTTGAGGGCTGTGCTGCCATTCAGGGACATCTGGACAGGCTGGAAAGAAATGGAATGAAATACAAACAAGGACAAGTGCAAAGTCTTGCATCTTGCAGGTAAAACAATGCAACCAGGACTCTTGAACACTCCCTCACTGTTCATACAGTGAGACATGCTGGTTGTCCCCTATGGTTTGTGTGCTCAGAGGCCAGGCAGGCAGCTGGCCAGACATTGCACTGACCACCTGCTGTGGAGGCTAACAGGAATTGGGACTGAAATGTTGGTTTTGGACAAGGCACTGCCCCACCACCTGCTGTTCCCTCTGTAGTTACAGATCTGAAGAAAACTGTTTGCGCACTCAGAGAACGCGTCATAGGTGAGGACAGCAGGGAAGCTATTTAAAACATCATGGCAAGATCCCCAACCAAACAGAAAACAGCACTCAGACGTATTTTAACCTAAAAACACCATCACCTAGTTAACTAGCAGTAGATTGGATGGCTTCCCTGCCTCCAGAAGACATTCTTTAAAGGCTTCTTGGCTTTTTTATTCAAGTCTTGAATAAAAAACTCATGAGAAAGGCAGGCAATGGAAAATACAAAATCATACTAAGATATTTTTGGTCCTTTTCATTGGATGACCCTTCAATATTTATGCTGGCTGTGAGCAGTTTTCCACTACTCACTTCTCTTTCCAGCAGTTAGCAAGAAGGAAGAGGCACAAAATCACAGGATCATAGAATGTTAGTGACTAGAAGTGAGATCCAGAGATCATCCAGTCCAATTTTCCTGCCCAAGCAGGATCACCTATGGCAGGCCACACAGGAAGAGATACAGGCAGGTTTGGAAAGTCTTCAGAGGAAACTCCACAACCTCTCTGGGAAGCCTGTTCCAATGCTCCAGCACCCTCACCACAAAGAAGTTTCTCCTCGTGTTGAGGTAGAACTTCCTGCATTCTAGCTTATACCCATTGTTCCTATTACTGGGCACCACTGAAAAGAGCCTGGCGCCTTCATTTTGACAGCCACCCCTCAGATATTTATTGACACTAATAAGGTCCCTTTCAGCCTTCTCCAGACTAAACAGCTCCAGTTTTCTGTCTTTCTTCCTAGGAAAGATGAATTCGAGTCCCTCCACCATCCTCATCACTCTCCTTTTAACTCTCTGCAGTAGATCGCTGTCTCTCTTGAACTGGAGAGCCCAACACTGTTTGCAGTATTGCAGGTGGGGTAAAGGGGAAAGAAGACCTCCCTAGACCTGCTGGACTCATTTTTTTCATGCACAGCAGTTAAAAACCTTGAAGTTCTTGGGGTATTACCACTTTTACCTTCTCTCTCTAAAGTTATGATGAATTCCACGCTCAGAATGGCAACTAGTGAATCACAGGCTTTTTTATTTGAAAATCTGTGTATCCATCATCTTCTAATCCCATTTTTTTTAAGGCTGCCATAGGCATTCAGCTGTCCTTTCTGTCAGGGGGCAGCCTCTCTTTATTTAAATGCATTGTGCCAGTAGCAGTTAAGAACTGTGGTCTTGTGTAGAAATAACAAAACATGTGCCTATGACAGAAGTTCTTGGGTCAGTATGCAAAGACTTCTGCTGGCACGAGACAGTCCTCCATAAAAGGCATAGGAAGTTTCATGTAAACAGAGGGAGGAATTTTTTCACTTGAGGGTGACAAAACACTGGAACCCAGGGAGATTGTGGAGTCTCTCTATCTGGAGATATTCAAAACCTGCCTGGATGCATTCCTGTGGGATCTGGTATAGGTGATCCACCTCTGGCAGGGCTTTGGACTGAATGAACTGTGGAGGTCCCTTCCAGCTCCTAACATTCTGTGATTTTGTGCAAACCTGACAAAGCTCTGGGTTTAGAACTACTCTGTCTCATTTGCCCACTCATCAAATTAGCCTGACAGCAACGGTAGTCCAGCAGCTCTCCACAGAAGGAAACCATCTGAAAACCAAGAGAAATCAGTATTTTGATTACAAGAGTTCATGGTGCACCAAGGGCCAAAGTGCATTCAGCTCTCTACACCCTACCAGATAAAACAAGCCAGCTGCAGATTGGAGAGTTATGTGAGAGCAGCAGGTAAAATCATGTTTCCAGCAGCCTTCCTGGCAGTCTGTGCTTACTGGCAATTCAAAGAGAACCACAACAATGAAAACATAACTCACAGCTGAAAGTGAAAGGCACAGGGTGCTGAAAGCCAAACTTGGAGACATATCAAGTAGTATGAACAGGCTCCTTTCCCATACTCAACAACAGCATTGATTGCAGACCTCTGGCATTTATTGTGCCAGACCTTGATCCCTCATTAGCAACAGTCCTGGGCTCACAGCTGCGCCAACATGGAAATGAAAGCTGAATCCAGTCGTGCTGTTTGCTCCCCCAACAGAGGCCAGGAATAACACTCATCATTAAAGTATTCAGATGAACTTGACTCTGGTGATTTGGACTTTTCCAAGATGGTATCAAAACATACTTAGCTCAAGTCCAATGCGAATGGAAGCTGCCAAAGTGTCTCCAGACTCAACTTCCACGAGACAGCTGCTGTGGCACTGCTGGTGTGTTCCTGTGTGGAAAAGCTGCACTGCTGGTGTGTTCCTGCCAACAGCAGTAGTCTACAGCAGAGGCAGTGACATTCCATTCAGGGGTAGGGAGCTGGAGGCCAGGGTACAGCAGCCAGGCCTGAGTGCCACAGGCAAATCTCTCAAATGCACCTAATGGACTTACTAGCCTTGTGGACTTGTGCCTGCTTTCTGCTCACTCTATTTAAGTCTTTCCTAGGCAATGTGTCCAGTGCAAATATATTCTGGGCATGAAGAATCCAGCCAATGACAATCTCAGATTCCAGCATGGGCTTTCCAATGAGTGAGCACATGTGTGGGAGCAGGAGGAAAAGGGTGCCCTTTGTCATTCCCCATTCAAGCATACAGGGGGATGAAAAAACAGTTTTGTGCCTTCATCTTCCCCCATGCAAACCTCTGCTGATGGAGTGGTGAGTGTGTGTATGTGTGTCTGTACCCAAATGGAGCTTGGAGTGCCCAACAACAGGATGCAAGTCTATGATCTCATTTCAGTTACAGAGACATGATGGGAAAGCTCAGGTGACTGGAATGTTGTCAATGGATGGCAATGTACTTTTTAGGAAGGACAGACTGACAAGACAAGGAGTTGCTCTCTATGTGAATAATCAACTAGAATGCATTGATCTTAACCCAGTGGGGGATGAAGAAAGCTTATGGGTAATAATTAAGGGACATGCAAACATGGGTGACACTCTTGCAAGCATCTGCTACAAGCCACCATAGAATCATAGAATGGTTTAGGTTGGAAGAGACCTCAAAGATCCTCCATTTCCAACCCCCCTGTGCCATAGGCAGGGACACCTCCCACTAGATCAGGACACTCAAGACCTCATCCAGCCTGGCCTTGAACACATCCAGGGAGGGAGCAGCCACAACCTCCCTGGACAACCTGTGCCAGTGTTTCACCACCCTCACTGTGAAGAACTTCCTCCTAACATCCAGTTTCAATCTCCCCTCTGCCAGTTTGAACCCATTCCTCCTCATCTTGTCATTACAAGACCTTGTGAACAGTCCCTCCCCAGCCCTCCTGTAGCCCCCTTCAGATACTGGAAGGTTGCTCTAAGGTCTCCTCGAAGCCTTCTCTTCTCCAAGCTGAAAAGTCCCAATTCTCTCAGCCTGTCCTCATAGCAGAGCTGCTGCATCCCTTTGATCATTTTCATGTCCCTCCTCTGGACTCTCTCCAGCAGTTCCATGTCCTTCCTGTGCTGGGGGCTGCAGAGCTGCAGACAGTGCTGCAGGTGGGGTATGAGGAGAGCAGAGCCAAGGGGCACAATCCCCTCCCTTGCCCTGCTGCCCACAGCTGCTCTTGCTGCAGCCCAGCACACAGTTGCTGTCTGGGCTGCACTCACACTGCAGCCTCGTGTTGACCTTTTCATCATCCCAGACCCTCAGGTCCTGTTCCTCAGAGCTGCTCTCAGCCATTCTCCACCCAGCCTGTATTTGTGATTGGGATTGCTCAATGTGGGATGAAACTTTGAAAAATTTAGCACAAGCAACCTGCTTGGTAGATAGTAGAGTTTCTGTAAATTGAGCAGAACCTGCACAATCAGATTTGGTACAAATAGCAGAGGGTGATAAAGTATATGTGAAAAGAATCTGTTAGGAAAAATTGGGTATTTTCTCCTTTCGGTGAAGAGAAACCCATTTGAGGGGTGGTTTCTCCTGAAGGTCTCAGTCATGCATACTGGATAATGCAAGAAAATGGTGTAATTCAGTGTAGTCTACAGAGAATAGCTTTAGCTGAGAGAGTTAAATTCAGAGTGTGTAATACAAGCTGTTCAGAGTTTTTGTTTCAGGTACAATGTGGTGTCCAAAGGAAGAGTCTAGGAGGAATCTACAGTACATGAGCACCAACCCTAAGTCACCCAGGACTCCCTGTTTTCATCTCCTCTGTGAAGAGACAATCTGTTTCCTATTTTCTGAGCGTTTGAGTTCCCTACGTTTGAGATAGTCAGAATGAAGAATAAAATGAAAATATGGACTTTACTACTCATCACTGTGAATATGGTTTTAGATTGGACAGATAATTCTACGCAAAACAATGAATGACATAGAAGAGGTGGATTATGGTAGTTTAAGGCTTATTGGAAAATTCCAATAAGAGAAATTGGTTCAGTACAGAATCTGAATGAGCAGGGCACTGGTTGTAAAAAGAAAATAAAGTCTGTGTCATTCATTGGTTTGCTATCTGGCACAAAAAGCCAATATATAAGCACTGTTGTTCTCTCGGGTCTTGAGCACTGGATCTGTTTGCTGTTCCTTTGCTTCTCTCTAACTCATCCACTAACATTTTCCAGCTAACATGTAGACCTTGCTGGTTGTTTTCTATCTGGGGAGAGAGGGTGGCATTGGCCCCTTCTGGGCTTTCTTTGTCTGGAGGGGAAGAGTGGATTTCTCTATTATTTCTAAATTGTATGTAATTGTAAATATATTGTGTGCATATGTTCGTAAATTTAGCTTTGTTGTAAAAATACAGCTTTATCTTACTTCCAAGCTGTCTGAGTTAGTCTGGTAAATCTATTGGGGTTAGGGGGAAGTTCCCCACCCACCACACATTAATATTTTATTAAAATACACAATTAGTTTTACTTACATCTTCACTGTGATTCTGATGGTGAAAAAAGGGGAAAAAAATGTAGTCTCCCATCTGTTAAATTGCTACTGTGATCAGGCTTCCTGACTTAAAATAGAATTACTTGGTAATAAATTCAACTCCATGGCACAGAAAAGAATTGTTAATGCAGAGAAGCAAGAGAAAGTTCTTCAGAGACCTTTTTTCCCCCCCTTTTATAAATGACATATCACGCATTTCGTTAGACTAAAAAGGCATTTATTATAACAGATTTAGAAGTACTGTTGTCTGTCATTGTCAAATAGCTAACACAGCTTACCTGAACATCAACATTGGTATAAACAGATGTCACCAAGTAATATTTTAGGGCATGCACTGAATGTAAAGTAGTCCCATAGGTCATCCATAATTTCATTATGTATTAATTCAGTGTTATTTTTCTGAAAATACTGGTGCATAAATACAAAGAGGTTTGATGATTACTTCTGAACTACAAAACCCCAGTTCTGAGCTCCGACCCAACCAAATGCACATTGACTTCACATGGATGCTGGGTACTGGCATACAGAACAGATCCTAGTACAAAGAATGCAGACTACTTAATACTATAGTTATGAGCTGCTTATCTGTGGGTTTTACCTATGTATTAGTCTTGAGAACACTCAACAAAGTCAAAAGGTAAAGAAAACGACCATTACACTGCATGTGGTACAAAACAAGTGGCAGCAGTTAACACAGCAGCCCATTTACTTGCAAAGAGGTTAAAGCAAACCAGACCTCAGGATGTATTTGTCAGAAAGACCAAGGCATAATAGGCATTTGTTTTAACTTTGTGCCTATGATGCTTTGAATATGCTAACCAAAAAAAAAAATCATCTGCCTAAATAAAGGCTGGGGACATCACAGGCTGCTATTAGCAGTCATTTTTCTAGTGATTTTTTTAAGTTTGTGATTTCATCTTTGACTCCATGTCAAGACTTGAATGCTTCTTCCAGATTTAGAGAGAATCTACTGTGGAGTATTTTTTTCTGTTTCAATGTTTATCACTGTTTTCACGTCACCAGCTGTGAAAAACTGAATAAGAAATCATTATTTTATATGACAGCCATCCAATATTTCAGAAGCAGGTATTACATTTTGGCCTTAAAGAATAAGATTTTTTTTTTTCCCCTCTTAGATTTAAATACGGCATCTGTGCTTCCTTTGCTATTATACTAAAACTCTGTATGACAATATTTGCTTCAGTTATTGAACTTATCCTTGCTCAATCTTGTTTGGAAAAAAAATGAAGTAATACTGTAAAAAGACTAATGAGAAGCTATTTTTTGTAGTGAAGGTGATGGAAGGTTAGTATAGAAAAACTGCAAGCATAATACTCTTGTAGATAACATCTTGAGTTTCTGTATATTAACCACAGAACCACAGAATTAACCAGGTTGGAAAAGACTTCTAGGATCACTGAGTCCAACCTACCATCTAACCCTTCTCATTAACTAACCCATAGCACTAAGTGCTTCATCCAGTCTCCAGGGATGGGAACTCCCCCTCCAGGGATGGAGACTCCACCACCTCCCTAGGCAGCCCATTCCGATGGGCAATCTCTCTTTCTGTGCAGAACTTCTTCCTAATGTCCAGCCTAAACCTGCCCTGGCACAGTTGGAGACTGTGTCCTCTTGTTCTTCTAGATCATCCTGCCTCCCCCCAGAACATCAGCTAGGTGCCAGATAGCATCTAGGATCCTGTGCTTTGTCTTCTTTTGTGTCCAGAGAAGAGGCTAGCTTTTGTTTTTAAACAGGCAAATGCCTTCAGTAATAGTACACTGCCTAAAGATTAATTCCCACAAGAACAGTTGTCATTAAAGTCGGCAGACCACTGCTGTGGAAAGTCATCAAGAATATCTCTATTCCTTGGCACACAAACTAACTGATATTTTCCTTTAATTAGTCTTCCAATAATATGAAATTTAACTGAAAGCTATTAAGGTTAAGGGGGAGATGTAAAACAAAATCAGTCAAGAAGCTGCTGTTACTACTTGTCATAAAAATGTTCACTGCCCTGAGTACGTGTTGGAGCCGTAAAAGATTTGCACAGCTGCTTTTGCCCTTTGGAAAAGTGCAATTGCTTCTTTTAGAATGTAAACGTGAATTTGAGGAAGTATCATTCAGGAACAGCTCAGGAAAGTACTGCTACCAGGTAACACTCTGGACTATGAAGAGCACAGCACCTTTGTAAGTCTTTTATAATATTTAAGAGCGCCAGAGAAATTTTGGCTTGTAAGGACTTTCCTAAATAGCCTCTACTTGCAGATCAAAATCATAGAGCCAGAGAATGAGAGAGATTGGAAGGGACCTCCAGAGATCATTTGAGTCCAAAGAGAATGAGCCTATATAGAGCAACAGCTGTTGTAAAATACAGACTGTCAACACCAGAACATATTTTCAACCTCCCATTGGTTTGAAAGAGCATTCCTACTTCAGGAAGAAAATACAGAACAGGGGCAAAAGGAACAGTTGTGAATGACTGTGAAGATGCATCAGGGAAAGGTCATATGGTCATATGGTACAGTTTTAGGTAGGTCTGTGAGAAGGACTTGATGTGGAGGTCCCAGATCTGGGAAGGGACCCTCCAGGGCAGGGGAGCTGGAGTAGATGACATTTCAACCCAGTGCATTCTAGGAATCTATCATCCTTATGGGTCCCTTCCAACTTGAGATATTCTATGAGTCTGTAAGTGCAATTCAAACTACTTAGCAATCAAAGAAAAAAAAAATCTACTTCTTTCCTTGCATCAGACTTGTTGCTACTGCCAAGTCGAATCACAGATTGTCAAGGCAAGTAATGACTTTTAAGTCTGCTTTTTCACACCTATCAACTCCACAAGCTACATCTTTCTTGACATTTCAAAATTACACTGTTTTCGCCCCACTATCTTAACCCAAATTAGGCAAGTTAAATAACCAAGTTCGAGCATATGTAATTTTAATAAATCCACTGTTAAAAATAGAAAAAAATAGTGGAAGTTACCAAAGTGATTATTTTGTAATAATAAAACAGGTTTGCAAAAGGAAGGTTTACCTAGGTCTTACTCTGTATCTGCAAAAAAATATATACATTGGCATACAAATTGCACCAAAATTATTACATATTAAAAAAAAAAAAAAAAAAGTGAAAAGCTGGTATATGTTAAAAAAAACCAAACCCACAACATTCCTTCCTTTTGATTAATTTTTGTAATCAGGAAATGGAGATTTTCTTTAAAATCTTCCAATTCAATCCCTAACTGTGCTTGAGCAGGTTGTGAGAGACCTGCAGTCTGCCTTAACAGACTTTGTAAAATGGCTAGTGAGGAGGTACTGCCCACAGCAACCAACTGCCACTACTGCCTACAGGATCTGGGCAGGTTTTCACACCCCCAAAAGCAAGACCTAGCCTCTAACTCCTACCTTGGAGTACATACTTTGCAGCACGACCTGAGCTTGTGCCCAAATCAACCCTTACATAGCTGGGACCTGCACAAATGCTACGTTTTCATTAGTCAGACTCTGCTCCTTCTCTTCGCATTAAGTAGTATTTGCTTTAATTAAAAAGTGCCAGACCTGCTCTGCCTATCTAAACTCATGCAAAAAAATAGGATGTATGCCAAATCCATTAGCCCTTCCTTGGCATTCAGCCTTACTACCAGTCTCCCCATTCTTCTGTGCCACCCTGTTTGAGGTCACCAATGCCTCACTGTGTGGCATTCAAGCAGACTGCTTCACTTTTTCCTTACAACTGTGGAGTCAGAGCTGGAAAGGAGGATGCCAATTCAGGCAGGTTATGCACATGTACAGCTCTATGAAGCACCAAAACAATATTTCAGTATTTAACGTGTAATACCTAAATACTTCCACTTTTATAATAAATCTCAGTTGTACTTCATACAGAATTCTGGCATTCTCACAGTAGATGTATCTGAAAATAAGCAATGTTAGATCATTTGCATGAAAGGTATTTCCTTCTCCTAAAGCTGTTACCCAATACTCTTTTTTTGGGGGGGGGAAAACTTTTTGGGAACATTAAACAAACAAACAAAAATATGTTGGGGCAGGAGGAAACTACACCACTACACATCAATATAAGAAATCAAGGAGTCAAAATGCAATTTAAATGCTGCTAAAAGTTATTAAGTTTGTATATAAGCTTCAATTCTGACCCTAGACTACAGCATGATGCCAACTTCCAGTTCTTTATCCAGTCTGATGCACAGCATGGATGGGAAGATGAAGACAAAAAAACACAGGGACACACAGGTAACTGGAGTGTTATCAATCACATGGGTTTCTAATTCTGGCCTGGGTAATCATGAAGACAGCTGTGCATCAGTCCTCAATCACTGACTCCTCTCCATAGCTGGGCTAAGGCTTCTCAGGATCACCTCACATAAAGCATAAGGCATCTGTGCTAATGACAGGGAGCACAGTACTAGACATGAAAACTCACAGTAAAGAACATCATCCAGAGTTTGGCAAAAGATGTCATGGATTTGGTGTAGGATGGAACATGCTGTTTGTCACTTCAATTTTGCAGTTGACCTTGGGTATGCAAAGGCAGTTGCTGTTCTCCTTAAGCTCCAGGATATGGTGCCCTAAGCAATCTTTAAAACCATTGCCTGGTTTCACACAATCCAGTCATTTCTTGTTCCCTGTGCTCAACACTGGAAAAGTCAATAACAGTTTTGACAAGTTTTAACCCAGTCTGGATGATACCTCAGGTTAGGCAGACCATAAGCATTTAATTTATTGTTATCAAAGTACTGCAAAACCAAGAAGGCCACAAAGAGATTCCAAACTTTTCTCGTCAATGTTTTCTTTCCAAACCATAGCATTTCCTTTACAATAACTGATTTTAAAAAATCATTTCCTGTATCGACTGACATTATAAAATCAGCTTAGCATTTTGTTTTGGTTGTGTTTTTAAAGAGGAGAAGGGGGTAAAATTCACTGCCATCTAGGAACATCTCACCCATATATAAAAATACAGTGATTTAGGCAAAGAAAAAAAACAACCCACAGCTTTCCCAAAGTCTGTCCTCTCCACTTATTTTTCTGTCTTTCCTACCCTACCTATTATTCCATGTCGTATTATTTGTAGCAGGGTACCAGTCAGACACTGCAGATAAAAAAACAGAAAGGTTCCCTTGCTCTAGGCACTACCATAAATATAAGCAACTGATACTTCTTTTAATTAACTTACAGACTTTAAGTACAAAACACTCTAGATAAGGGTGGTCAGAGTGGGCAGAGGATGATAATATGATTAATATAACAAGCAGTGGTCACAACTGAAGATTGTTCTACGTGGAAAGAACATATTCAAGGACATTAATGAATGCCCTACGGTCTTTGCCAGTCCTGTCTTTTTTAATTAATAATCAAGGTTTAAATTCCCAAAGGACGAGATACATTAAGCATACATTTTCTAATCTTTATGCCTCTGTATCACATCACTCTGCAGCAACTCATTCTCAAAATAGAATCACTTTGGAAATGGGTTCTTTAAGAGCTGCTTGCTAGTAGTCACCAAAAGAAACCAAAAAGAAATTAGGACATCTGTTTTATCCTCTAGTTTGTATTGGCACCTACTAATTAGAAAAATCACACTTTGACCTTGGTATTACTATTGTAATCTTTAACATACAGTCGAGGCAGGCTAACCTAAATCCAGCAGTGTATTAAAGGGGAAAAAAAAAAAAAAAAGGAGACAAAATGGATTTCTATTTTACTTCAGTACCTCTCAATTATTAGATTAGCCCTTAAGTGGGTAATCAGGTAAATGCTTGAAACTAAAACCAGAAATAAAGCAGCCCTGAAACTACTTTGAAGTGCTGTGATCTCCGAGGACACACTGCACTACCTCACTTTCCTACAAATCAGTACAAAGGAGAAAGAATTTGCCCTAATGATGTCTTCACTTCACCTGGTTGCTGAAATAAAACTCACTGTCCAGGCTTCAACCAATTTTAAGGCTAAATATTACAGCCATTATGAACCAAAGCAGACCTTTGGTTGTATGTAGTGGTCTCCACTACATATTTGATCAGATGAGTAGGTTATGCAACTGAAGAGAAGTAGGTTATACTAAATAAAGCTATTACATGCATTTCAAAATTTCACTTCATTCTCTAGTCCAGTAATTTAAAGTGAACAGATCCTTAGAAACATCAATGAAACTCAATCTTGCTTTTACAATAGGGATAAAGTGCTCGTGATGACAATACATTTACTTTCAACCTAATTCATAAACTTTAAGTATAGGTTTGAAGAATGCTGAGCCTAAAAAAAAAGATTAGTCTACAAACTTCATTCCGTGAATAATGATGCAAGCTCAGCAAAGCTACTGAATCTCTTTATGCTCTTTTTAACACTCTATGCACAACAAGAACAGAAAGGAGGTCCATCACATACTTCAGCAGATCCTTTGCTAGAGTGTTTAAACACACCATGTAAGACAGACCTTTGGCACAATTTAAGCTCTGTTTAAATAATTTTAATGCAAGCCAGAAAGTGAACAAACAA
This sequence comes from Psilopogon haemacephalus, assembly GCA_013396835.1. NCBI lineage: Eukaryota > Metazoa > Chordata > Aves > Piciformes > Megalaimidae > Psilopogon > Psilopogon haemacephalus. The sequence goes on from VWZI01014740.1 coordinate 267,822, forward strand.
CCTGACCTAAACATGTTTGACTGCTACATGTAGACATGCCACACACCTCCTACTATGTGAAGAACAAAAATTCTCCACAAGAACTCAAAAGGTTTCCATAATATTCTGTGGCTCCTAAGTCCATTTTGACACTTTCCATTTCTGTACTATGTGAAGAACAAAAATTCTCCACGAGAACTCAAAGGTTTCCATAATATTCTGTGGCTCCTAAGTCCATTTTGACACTTTCCATTTCTGTACTATGTGAAGAACAAAAATTCTCCACGAGAACTCAAAGGTTTCCATAATATTCTGTGGCTCACGAGTCCATTTTGACACTTTTCCATTTCTGTACTATGTGAAGAACAAAAATTCTCCACGAGAACTCAAAGGTTTCCATAATATTCTGTGGCTCACAAGTCCATTTTGACACTTTCCATTTCTGTACTATGTGAAGAACAAAAATTCTCCACGAGAACTCAAAGGTTTCCATAATATTCTGTGGCTCACAAGTCCATTTTGACACTTTCCATTTCTGTACTATGTGAAGAACAAAAATTCTCCACGAGAACTCAAAGGTTTCCATAATATTCTGTGGCTCACAAGTCCATTTTGACACTTTCCATTTCTGTAATATTTAGCATTCATCCTTGTAATATTTTTTGGTGATAAAAAACTCAAATTATTTCCTCTTTAGCTCACTGTCCACAGTAATTATATTGTAGAAATGGTCTGATGAAACTGTTTCTGCTTTTCTTATCCTTGTCTTTCCTTGCAAATAATCTCCATTATATTTTCATTCCTTTGTAAGCTCCCATCAGCTGTCCATAATAATCTTTAACATGAATAGGATATATGAACATAAACCACAGAAAAACAGGTTACAGAATTGCTTAAAAATGTATTTACATGTCAGCAAAATTATTGGGTTTAGTAGAGGAAAAATGATTACACCTATGTGGAGGACATCCTATGGCTTGTTGGGAACTCCTATCTTATGTAACTTTACATCTGTTTTTCCTATGTATGGAGAATGTACATTATTACTGTGTTCTCCCTTCGTTTAAGCAACATCTCACTCAAAAGAAGTAGCCATTTCTTTCAAGAAGGCTGCTAAAATACTATAATTATAATGACAATCATCACCTCTTTTTCATGGAACAAAAAAAAAAAGCTTGATTATGTGAGTTTAGTTTTGAAAAAAATTCCAGAGCAAGTAAACCTTGATAAATATACTAAACAATTGGGAGAACTGTCCAGTAGTGAGAGACAGCTTTTACACTAAGGTGCCAGGATCCAGATCTTAAGTTCAGAAGCTGCACTTGGGAGTTGCACTGGCTTCTCCAGAACTACCAAACAGCATTGTAACATTTTCCCAAATTTGCATTTTGGGAGCAATTTGAAAGGCAACTTCGTTAGTTGATAAAATGTCCATCACTAAATTTGCCTAAGCACACATATGTCTGAAGCCCCTCCCAAATGCACACACGCACACACACACACATGCACACAGATTTTACAAAAAGGTCTCCTTTTCTTTATACAAGTAGTCACAACACTGAAAATATTCTCTTATGTGTTCTTAAATGATTTTCCACCACTCTTGTCACTCAAAGGAGACTTTTTTTCCTCTCGTTCTCCCGAGAGGTTAACTATATTCAAAAGCAGCTAGATGAGGACAGTGGTGTGATGTAAATTGCAATAGAAAAATGCATCGTCCATCCATATAGCCACCCATCCTGAGAAACTTTCACTGGGAAATTCTTGCCATCTTCCACTGGTCATGGAGTTCCCATCAATAAATAGAAGGTCAGTGCAACAATGAGGAGCAAGCAGAACGGAGAAGAGAAGGTCTGATAGGCGGCTGATGGCATGAAAATATCTTCATACTTGTAAATGCTGACAACACGCTCTGATACAGGTGGTGAGTCTATATCATGACGAGTTATAGAACCTTTAACAGGTAAGGGCAGAAAGAGATAATGTCAGGTGCTTTTTTTTTTTTAGTATCTTTACCAAACAAACAGGTAAACTGTCCAATAATTTTCAAACCTACAGGAGCATGCAATGTTACATTGTCAGTGAGCAAGGTAATGCCTCTCTTTCAGAAATTCTAAGTGAAACAAATGAAATGCAACTAGACAAAAAATATCCTTCAAAGGAATTCAGATCTTTCAGTTATGAAGTTTTTTCTCAAATTGGCTTTGAGGAGTTGATGTAACAACTGCAACAGCCAAGAAAACATGACATGTAGGATTCAGTGAATCACTTTTTCTTCCTTTTTAATCTGGTTTTAAGCCTCATGCTGCCAAAACTTTAGTTAACTTTTAAGAATAACGTTATTAAAACACATCTATCAGTTTTGGCACCTCAGTTCTGTCAGCAACACAGGAATCGACTTACCCTGAATCGCTGGACCCCAAGCAAACAGATAGTACCAACTCAAGTGCAGATCTACAATGGTTTCCTCTCGGGGAACATACACAGGACGTTTGAATCGACACGTCACACGATTGTTTTCAAAAACCCCTTCTTCATCTCTAGCAGGATTTCTTTGGATTTCTTTAGCCCACTGACCAACATTGTAGAAGTGCTGTATTCGGACTCTGCCATTATCATCATGAACACAAGCCATGACGTCATCTCCTCCCTGAAAATATATTGGTAAAAGGATAGCAGAAGTGTCACAAAGCCATTTCCTCATTTATGTATACAATTTTACTTATCAAAAGCTAGTCGAGACTTGGGGCCCTCATTCATTTTTTCTAAGTTATCTATTTGGAAATTCTTGCTTTCCTAATCTCATGTCTTCAATCAGACTGAAAAGCACAAAGCAGATAGTAGTATTTACTTGCCCTTACTATCTCCAAACTCTCTTTTTGATATCTTTTTGTGAGTTACTGTGCTGGTTTGAACTAATCGGAGAATTTGACTGAGAAATTAAACTATTGGCTGAGAGAGGAAAACACAGGATGGCACTGCACCAGAGCTTTACTGAGAAAGAAAAAAAAATTGTTTTTAAGTATTATACCCAAAACATTAGATATCAGATGGTTTCTGACTGCTCTGGCTGCAGCTGCTTCTCTTGCATGGTCTCCTTTGTCTCTGCCTTGATAGCTAATTCTCAGTAATTCTACTAACTTCTTTCCTACTACTAACTCCCCTGGCCCATCTACCTCAGCTGATCTGCAGCATCAACAGGTGATGAGATAAGATTGGGGAAGTGGGGAGAGGTGGTAGGGGTGGTTGGTTACCCCTCTTGGGGATTTTGGTCTCTGGGAGGGCTGTGGTGTTTCTGTATTACCTTTTCATTGTATATATCTGTAAATATCTGTTATACCTTGTAAATATTTGCTTGTACATTATGCACTGCTGTAAATATAAAGCTTCATTTATCATCTTCCAGTGTTCTGAGTCCTAGCCGGGGTTTATTTCAAGAGGTGGGGGGGCAGGGAACTGTTTAAACCACCACAGTTATTTTACCTAACATGTATAACATTTTTAAGACACGGTGTGAGTGTTATAATGTATTTAACTAATTAGTAATTTATCAAGCCCTGGCATCCTGCTTAAAAACAAACTAGCAGTTTCAAATCCTTGATAGATACAAAATCTGCTGCATCAAATCATGGATAGAAACTCAACATAATTTAGTAAATATTGTAGATGAGCCTACTAAATACAGGAAAACAATAGCATGAACTACTGAGGGAGCTGAGGAATTTTAGCTTGGAGGAGACTGAGCGGTGACCTTATCAATGTTTATCAATATGTGCAGCATGAGCGCCAGGTGGCTGGAGCCAGGCTCTGCTCAGTGATGCTCAATGCCAGGACAAGGGGCAATGAGTGGAAGCTGAGGCATAGGACGTTTCATTTAAGCATAAGGAGGAATTTTTTCCCTGTGAGGGTAACAGAACCCTGGAACAGGCTGCCCAGGGGGGCTGTGGAGTCTCCCTCTCTGGGGGTATTCAAAACCCGTTGGGATGTGTTCCTGTGTGATCTGGTATAGGAGATCCTGCTCCAGCAGGGGGGTTGGACTGGATGAGCTTTCGAGGTCCCTTCCAGCCCCAGACATTCTATGATTCTATGAATTGCTCCAGCAGAGGGGTTGGACTGGATGAGCTTTCGAGGTCCCTTCCAGCCCCAGACATTCTATGATTCTATGAATTGCTCCAGCAGAGGGGTTGGACTGGATGAGCTTTCGAGGTCCCTTCCAGCCCCAGACATTCTATGATTCTATGAATTACGATCTCTTCTCATCTTCAATTAAGGGAACATCAACTCATAAGTCGCTTAGGAGAAAATGAATAAAAGAAGTAGTGTGTAGCAACAGAACACAGAACACCATAAGATACAAGAAAAAGTAATCAATATGTGCATAGTATAAATAGACAAGAAGCATTACAATCAAGCAAAGGTACAACACACAAAAGGAACTGTAAGGCCATTGTTAAACCAGTTGCTAGAACATGTCACTGCTGAAGCGGTCAAACACTTGAGGTATGACTTGAGGATTAGCATTAATTTTAGGAGTACTATCTCATAGTTTTCTTTTTTACATCTAAGCTGTCATTCCTAAGCACAAAGAGGCAAAAATGAAGATGTTTTTGCATAGAAAAATAAACCAACAGCAAAACCAAAATTGGAAATCTGAATCTCAATGGACTGACATTACAAAATCCTGCCTGTGTACTAAAGGCTGCAAATGGAAGAGCATGATGTTATTTGAGATAAAGAAACAGATCACAGGGCTTTAAAAAAATCTACTGAGAACATTAAAAGTTGTGGGTTTTTTTTTTTTCCCCTGAACTTCTGTACCAATCTAGGCCACACAGTTTTCATTAGGGCCTGCCTTCCAAGCACCTTCAGAGCAAAGTCATTTCACCATTAGACCCTGGAAGTTATGAAAAAGGATAAAGTCAGCAGAGGAACAAGAGATGAAGACAGATAACAAGCTGTTTTAACTCAGCTGGCTGATGGTCATTAGATCAGCTATGCAGCAAATTTGGAAGCAAACCCTTTCAACTTTATACTTATTTAATTCTTCCTCATAGAAGCTGAGACTTAACATTCTGCTTGGTGTGACTGGAATGAAAGGTTAATGCAGGCTTTCTAAGGGGCTGATGAGATGCAGGCAGTGGGACCCTGGGATCTACAGCAGGTATATCAGAGTTTCAAATCAGTATTCAGCTATGACTGATAGCAGTTGCATTTCCAGACACCTAAACTCTTTCCAAAATCTGGCTGAAAAATTACACAACATTAAAAATATAAATCATTTCTTGTGACATGAGTTGCTCTTCATGACACAAAAAACATCTACCTTTATTGTGTTTATTTACAACGTCTTATTAATACATATATAAAGGAATGGCTGCAGAGCAACTGCTGTAATGGTTCAGTGCAAGGGCTAACCTGCCTGTTCCCCCAACACAACGATGAGGGGAAAAGTAACACACAAAAATCAGGGTTGAGCTAAAGAGATAAGAGTTTAATACAACATGAGATAATCACAATGTATAATTACCTTAGCAAATAATCTAATTAATCTAATAACACAATGCACGATTACCTTAGCTTAGTTTATTCACAGAAGAAGAGCAGTGACATACAGGGAAAAAAACCCCAACATAAACCAGAAACACAAACCCAGCAGCTCCACAAGTCCAACCTGTCCCAAGACCGTGCCTGAAAGAGCGAGCCAATAACAGAAGCAGCCACTGGAACAGGAAGCCTCCCATGTCACAGTCTGAACTTCAAGCCCCGTAATACTTTGCTCCAGTTACCACTTTACCACTTTCATTTTTGAAGCTGGCATGACTGCAGCATGGTACAAATAACAGCAGCAGATTCAACTCAATCCATGACACCTGCCTTCCCATTTTCTTTCTGTTTCTCTGGTTCTGGCAAAAATATGGTTAAGTCAGTGCAAGCTTTCCCATTCATTTTTTGTGGGTCTTAGTCTGGGACATCTAAATTCTGTCCTTTTTCAGACTACTTCTTACAACCGTGCAAGAAGCAGTCCTGTCCTCTGACTTGTGATATAGAATGTACACTCAGTGTTGTTTTATATACTCAGGAGAGATTCCATATACAAACACTTATATTATTCAAACTGGCAGAGGGGAGATTTAAATGGGATGTTAGGAGGAAGTTCTTCACGGTGAGGGTGGTGAGACACTGGCACAGGTTGCCCAGGGAGGTTGTGGCTGCTCCCTCCCTGGAGGTGTTCAAGGCCAGGCTGGATGAGGTCTTGAGTGACCTGATCTAGTGGGAGGTGTCCCTGCCTATGGCACAGGGGGGTTGGAACTGGATGATCTTTGAGGTCTCTTCCAACCTAAACCATTCTATGATTCTGAACTGCATTTTAATCCTAAACTGAGTTTAGGACTTTCCTGAGCATAACAGACAAAAACATCTTTGCTTAAGTTATCTGTTGCTCAGGTTTTTAAAAGTTTGCGGAGTACATGTTCCTGTTTGGCTCACTGAAACACCAGAATTTATTTTGTCACACATTTCTGGTTCCCCTGGAACAAAGCACAGGTACCAAAGAAACAAAAAGGTTTCAAAAGTTTAAGAGAAAAATAAATCTTTATATCACTGAAACTCAGATGATTTTCAGAAGAATAAAATGATTTGCTATTTCCTTTCTGATATGCCTCTCGTTCAAGTAACACTGACATAAAGTGCACCAGGATCTTTCCACGTGAATTGGCTTATCCCTGAAGGCTTCTGTAATCAACCTGTAAAAAGCTAATAACATTCAGGGATGAACTGAAATATTGTTGTAATTCTCAGAGAGGAAGCAAAAGGACACGTTGGGAAGAACTAGCAGTTTTATGGGAGGCAGTAGGTCTGGCTCCTGCTCCCAGTGGTGCTTTGTTTCCAGGAAGTCAGTTTTTCCATATATGCTCTTACAGGTCAAATATAAACCATTTATATGGGTTTGGAGTAGATGACCTCTCAGGTCCCTTCCAACCTAGGCCAGTCTATGATTCTGTGATAGACTAGCATGTAAAAGTATGTAGGCTGCTATCAGGAAGAACTGTACATGTCTCACCATTTTCTTGTCTGAAGAAAATCCGACTGCCACCCAGCCATCAGTATCAGCACTCAACTCAAATTCAACATCAGCTCCTATTCTACGGTAACTTAGAAAGTAGTCACAGGTCTCTGCGTTGCATCCAGGTTTACCATACCTAAATGGAATTAGAAATATATGTAACTTTTCCTTGCCATTTCCTGCTACGAAATGTAATTACATTTCTGAAAACAAACAAACAAACAAACCCCAAAAACACAAGAATGCATTTTGATATGATGGCAGCAAAAGATATTATATTGTGCTATGTACAAACTGCCACTAACTAAAGGTTTGCCATTACTACTCTTTTAGTGTTAAGAATATGTATTATTTAAGCTGCATGACAAGCAATCAGTTGCACACAGCATCAGTATGCTGATCTTCCTAGCCCTGTTTTCTCAATTGCTTCATGAAAATGAAAGAAATGTGAAATAACTGCAGGTCCATAACTATGATGTATATTCTTAAAAAAAAAAAATCTAGTTTACTCATATAATAGGATCCATAATTAAAAAGTACATTCTTAAATAATAACCATTTATTAAAATTAATGGAAGTCTTTGAAGCACTCAGTCAGCACTTGCAAACATAAAGGTATCTGCAAACATAAAGGTATCTGCAAACATAAAGGTATCTCAGACTGACCTGAAGCATCCCTTGGTTTTTCCACAGTCATCTACTCTGATTTTTGCAAATGGGTCCACAGGAGGAGCAGTAGGGAAAGGGTAACCTGTATAACCAGAATTAATCATTACTACATAAAATACAAGGAGAAGAAAACGGTAATACTAAAGAGGAAAAGTTCCAATACTTTGTTGATGACTGAGCTGTTCAGGTGAGAGATTATGTTGTCACATAGACAATCCCTTGCTCAGACAGTCCTGGATCCAGGAGGTACCAAAGTAACACTGGTAACTGAAAAAAAAAATAATTCTCAGGTTTCCTACATCAACCAAGAAGGAAGGAGAGAATGACTTTGCTACATCAAGGGCAAAGCTAACTTAAGGCAGCAGAACAGAGTATTGCAGTCAACTGACAATTAGGGATCTCCACTGAGCTACCTCTTTATGCAGCCTTAGTCCTATCAGAAAATCTGTAAAGGAACTAATCTGACTCCTTTGCCACAAATAACAGTTTCAGAGGGACAGAGATCTGCCAGAGAGGATCCAGCAGAGGGCTACAGGGATGCTGAGAGGACTGGAGGGCATGCCTTAAGAGGGACCTGGGGCTGCTTAGGCTGCAGAAGACTGAGAGGGGATTGAATCAATGTTTATAAATACCTGAGGGCTGGGGGTCAGCAGGGGGGGACAGGCTCTGCTCACTTGCTCTCTAGGATAGGACAAGGAGCAGTGGGTCTACGTTGCTGCACAAGAGGTTGCACCTCAACACATGGGGGAACTTCTTTAGTCTAAGGGTCCCAGAGCACTGGCACAGGCTGCCCAGAGAGGTTGTGGAGTCTCCTTCTCTGGAGACTTCCAAGGCCTGTCTGGATGTGTTCCTGTGTGACCTGAGATACATTGGATGGTCTTGCTCTGGCAGGTGGGTTGGACTCAATGATCTCCTTGAGACCCTTCCAACCCCTAACATCCTCTGATCTTGTGAACAGAACTCTATAAATGCAGGGCACCAGATTCAGAGCTGTAGGAATGAACGAATGAACTTATAATATATCCTCCATTAGGAAGTAAAATAAAACATGCATTGCTATGAAAGTAAGCGAGTATCAAACCAGGGAATTGCCTGCAGTTATGACCCACAATAGCCTATGCAGACCCAGAAGAGCTGGAAAATAAGAACTGTGATTCCAATCAATGCCCTGTCTTGGATTGGAGAAGTTTGTGTCTGTAGCATGAACACAGATATTTTAATTGGATCTTCTTTCACGTAGCCAACTAAACCCCAAAGTGCCAGCTCTGGAAGTGCTTCACTCAGCAGGAAACAAACGCTGCAGTTAGTCACAACATAGAATCATAGAATCATAGAATGGTCTAGGTTGGAAACAAACAACATCTGCAAACAAACATTTTACCTACACAGTTGTAGTCATCTGAGAGCCCTGATGCACTTCCCTAGATTTCTGACAGTGCCAGTGGAGACAGGATGATGCAAAGGGCAAATTAATACAGCCTCTGTTAATACTATCAGGGACCTGGTCTAAGTTGTCCTGCCTAAATGCATTAAGGTGCCAAAATGTCACAGCAGCCTGTACCGAAGCATTACTGACGGACTGACCACGAGGCGTTCTGCCTGCTCATTTCTTCTTCCCCCCCATCTCAAAATTCATCCAACTGCCGGTTTTCAACGCAGCCTAGCCACAGAACCGGAGCTTTAACACTCTGCTATCTGCAAATTAAACACAAACCCACAACACTCCCAAGCCCATGACCACTGTGTTTCGCAGCGTGCAGAACATCGCATTCGAAAAACACAAAACCGAGGTCAAATTTTAAGTTGCCAGTCCGGGAAGCGCTTCAGGCGGGGTCTGCACCTCGGCAGCGGAGCCACCATCTGCCAGCCCCTCAGTGCCGGCCCCGGCCCCCTCCCGGGCTTCTGCTGCAGCCCCACGGCCATCGACCCTTCCACCCGCTCCCGCCCGAGGAGGGATTCCCATGCACAGGGTTTCGCTGCAGGGTGGCGGGGACAGCAGAGGGCCTGGCCTTCGAGCAGGTCAGGCGCTGCTCCCCTTCGGTGCCGGCCCTGGAAGCAGGACTGAAGGCGGCCCGGGAGGCGGCGGGCGGAAGATGGCGGCGGGCGCTGGCCTTCGTGCTGAACGCCGCCGCGCTCCCCC